>JAQGAE010000222.1:0-45883 GCA_034696685.1 Julus scandinavius | reverse complement strand
TTACAAAATGGCGGCTGAAACAAACCCGGAGGGCAAACGTTTTTGCATGTTTGTAAATACGTGTATATACGTACATGCACGTCTTGCTGGAGACCCGGCTTAAGTGATTGGACATTCAGAAGGCGCCAGTTCAAAGTTTATTGTTGAAAAGGAGCGAAACCGGTTTATAAACATGTTTAAAGGAATCACGTGATCAAATGTGTGGTACTCGATTTCAGTGCTTTATAAATTTGCGTAACATCCATTAGTAGTTTCAAGTCCTAATCACGTGGTAATAAATTGACGCAGCTCGCAAATGTATTCAGTAAAACTTGATAGAATTGCTTTCTTCAACTAAAACTTTGTATTTTTTTTTCTAGGAACAAAGCCACAAGTCGTATCGTCCTCTATGCGTGCTCACGTTTCGTTGGAACTATGCCTTACACCAATTGGAGCCCCTGGGTTACCATATGGTCAATGTGCTCCTGCACGGCGTTGTCTGCGTGCTCTATTTGAGGTAAGACTCAACTTTAAGCTAATCCAATTTCGCAGACATGTAAATATGCTACTTAGCCATGCATGCTGATTTTCGAATCCCGTTAGAGGATGAGTCAGTGCCAGACTTATCATTGATTCATGATGCAGAATTTAGGTCAGATTTTGTGGACCCATTCGGCGCAATTTGTAATTACCAAAGCCCAAACACGAAAACGAAGGATTTAATGGTGTAGCCGACGTTGCGCGGTGCACTTTGTGCGAGGACAAAGACTACCATGCCATTACCTAATTTAATTTCAAAAGGGCTAAAAAGTACAATGTCTGAAAGCGTTTGTTATGCAAATGCCTCAATTAAGTGACTATGGAGGCGAGTTTCTCGGGGGGATTTTCCCCTTGGGGTGAAAACTAGGAAATGGCGAAGGGTGTTAGACATTTATTGGCGTAATAGGTTCACCATGAATTGCCTGGAAATGATGCAGTAACAAAAAAAAAAACATGTATTGAATGCGTAAAAATGTGTTGTATGTGAAGGTGAAGAGTATATATTTTTCGCTATAATGGAGGGGTCTTATGCCTCTGGATTCGTATTTAGGTGTAAATAATGTAGTGGAGGGCGACTTAATACACGGTTATCACATCCTGAAACAGTCTCCACGTTCCAAATAATTGCCTGGCCATCAACCATAAAAATCCGGGGAGTATATGTGTGCTATCCCGTCATTTTCCTCTGGCTCATGATGTGACGGGGGGTGACAAATAACGAAAGTAGCCCCTATTTTTTTGTACAAACTCCTGCTATGTGCGTTTATTCCGCTAGCTTATCCATAATGCATGGAAATAGTGGGAAGAATGGAATTTGCATAGAAAGTCCTTCAGGAGCAGTTTTATGAAGTGGGATACGCAACTGATTTTGAATGCAGATAAGGTGATGGAAGTACCATCCGGGAAAACCCGCGGGAAATCTCCTGGATGTTGAATGCAAACATTAAAGGAAGATTTTTGAGTATGCCGCCAGCGTGGGAAGAATTTCGACCTTTAAAAATTCATGATGTTGAAAATTTCACCAATTTTCATGACAAATGATCGTGGGATTTTTGCGGTACTGATATTTGAAACTTCTGTTACAATAGTTTGTAGAAATTTTCACGTGCAACTTCATAGTTTTAGTTTTTTGCCAAAACTTTAAAAAAAATGAACCCAAGATAAATGAAATCGTATTTTAATTATGACATGGTGCAAAATTAATCCTAAATCGCAAACTAAATTTTTTTTCTTGTTTTGTATTGACTGCTATAGATTATACTTTTGAACTTTGTGCCTGGAGGCATAAAAATGGTAGGTTATTTGACTTGTAAGTTTAGTAAACATTGCCATAATTAGTAAACAAGATGTTTTAGCGTCAATCACTGATTTATTTACCTTGTATCGTGTGTGAACGTACAATTCTCATGGCTAAGCTGTAATACCGGTTAAACTTGCACTACATTTGCTGCATGAATCTTTTATATTACGTCGTAAAAGCGCTTTTAATACAAGCTTAGTATCTTTAATATATTGATTGCTTCACATAGCAAATTAAAGTTGATAATTTTAAACATCATTTAGTTCTGGTTATCTAATAATTCATGAGGTGAAACATCAGACGTAAGGACCGAATATCGGTGATAAAGTAAATAACATTTTATCTTGTATCATGCATGTAGTTCAGACAAACAGAAAGTTAGCAGAATCTGAAAAATTCGATTAAATGGAGATAATCTAGAAACTGTAGCAAGTCCTGTAGTTCTACATTCCTGAATTGTTTTTTCGCTACTCAATGGCTATGGGTAACTCTCTAATCACTTGCCAAACCTAAGTTATGCTTGCAAATTATAAGTGTTCCCATATCTACACCAACAAATTGCAGAATTGTAGTTTGTGTCCATTAAGATGAGGAAGTTGTAATGTAAAAATAAAGTTGAAACATGCAAAATACTACGAAATTTAAATTTCTTCCGCCTATATTTAGATATTCGTATAATGTGGCTGCGCTATGATAATTGATATATGCATGTCCCATTTCATTAAAACTTTTGTCCATTTGGAAGGGTGAAAAAAATTGCAAAAGATATCGATGGCATTTGGGAAGCTATCATGAAAAGATGAAAATTCCACAGATAGCAAAATGTAAACTCTACTGAAAAGAGAAGTGCCACAAAAAAAATAAAAGCACTCGCAGACCAGGCAATTACGATCAGTATAACGCAATTATAGGGGAGTACTAAGCTATAAATAGTTTTGAAATTCGGTTTTCTTCGCCTCGGATTGTTATTGGTCATCACCATGCATTTCCTAACTCGATAACAACAATATCCATGCCTCGGCATCGTGTAAGCGTCGACATGGGGTGTTGCGGTGCTTTTTCGTCCCCTCCTTGCCTTTTGGAGGAACTCAACTTCCAAGGCATTTGAAATGTTTGCTGGAAAACGTCATTGTTAGTTGTAATCTATTTTTGTTGTTGTCGTAATATAGACGCGGCAGCTTCGACGGCCTTTTTTATTATCTCTCACGAAGTTTCTAGGGTGGAGGATAAAAAAAAGTGGAAGAAATTGCGGTTTGCTCATTGTTCGATATGAGGGGAAATAACTAGAAATGGGTTATTGTTAGTGGAAATTGGGTCTCATTCTAGCGCAACAATGGGGGATTCAATTAAGATAAGTAAGGTATCGAACAGGTGTGAAGATAAGATACAAGAAAGGACGCCACTGAAAAGTTTGGGCAAAAACGAATTAGAAGAACAAAGAATTTAATAAGGAATATCGCAAGCCGTTAACCCGGAGCAGGAAAGGAGATAAGTTTAAGAAAAAATTGCCAAGTAGCTTTCGAAAAAAATAATAATAACACGCCACAATTCAGCCTCTACACAATGTCTTTCTTTTTCTTGGGCACTTCTGTGAAATGGGCATGTGACCTCTGAAACAACCGTAGAGCCTTCTTGATTCGTACTTTAGATTTTTCATCAATCCTTAGATATGTTTAGACCTACAGGGTGTCCTGAAATTGTAACTAAAGTTTATAAAACTGCATGATGCTTGGTTAGTAATCTCTTTAATAATGCTATTATTAACCAAGCAATGACTGCTGCTGAATTTGTGCTTTCGACCTATAGTTACAGTAAATCATTCTAGCTGTACAATTGAAGAATGTCATCATACCTAACTTTTTTGACAGCAGGAAATTAAATTACCCTTCACATTGTTCCCTTTATATATGCTACAATGTAATCCATAGTTCTAAAGTAAAAAAAATTGGATTTGTCTGTTTTGGGCACCTTCTTCAGCGCCCAATTTTGGAGGTTCGAGAACGCGTATGATGGAAGAAGATCTGTATTGTCTTCGTTTGTTGTTTGCGTCGAGTTGCTAATAAAATATTATTTTCATAGGCCAGCCACTGTATGCTGTTTACATTGGCCGCAGACAGCAGCGATTCAAAAGGGTCTTTTGTTTGTCGGAAATGCGAACAACAAGCCCGTGTGTAAGATACGTGTACAAACTTCCTCGCATGGATTTTAGAAACCGGAAGCCATTCGCTTTTTGCTATGTTGGTGTTGGATGTTTTATAATGTTCTATGTGTGTATTTCTTTGCGGTGATGACAACAAAACATACGAGATAAAATAGAAACTTTCTTAGCCTGCTCCCATTGTCGAGCAATCACACATAGCTCTAACGTCTAGCGTGGTTGCTATACTATGAGCATTGTTGATTTAAAAACAATAATGTCGAATTTAAATGTCTATATTAACAGATATATGCATTGTGTTGTAATTGCGGGGCATATGTAAGGTCTTAATTTATTATAGACTTTTTATCTGTATTCTGGGTAGCAGTTTGTTTGAAAGAAATTAGCATCAAATTGGCATAAATATTGTAATAGTTGGTGTGCTGTTTCCAATCTTTGGCCTAGTCGTAGTTCTAATATAATATCGACTTTAGATTGTATAACATGTCGTGGAGTGTTCTATTATCTTCAATAAAGGTTGAAGCTTTGGTTTGCAATGTATTTGAAGGACTCTTGTGAAGTACAAGCATGTCTGTTAATTAGTTTTAATCAAGAGCAGGTGGTTTGAAATGAAATGTCACATCATAAGTGTCATTGTTAGACCCTCTTAAGTTGAGTAAGTGATCTATCAAATTACAATTTAACGTGTTGGACGAGTTCTCACTTGTATTTAGATCTCGATTACACATTGCAGTGAACAACTTCATGGAATAAATTTGTAGATGCTGGTTTACAGTTATATTATTAAGATCGTATTAATATTTTAGATAATTTAGATTGATTTAAAGCTCAAACGTAGTTTGCATTATTAAATTTCCATTAATATTTTAATATTTGTTTTCCCATTTCGGGATATTTCCTGCTAAATTCTACATACAACTAAATATTAAATAATGTTTAGTTTCATCGCTAAGCCTCGATGACTTAGGATAATCTGCATTAAACTGCCCCTGAAAATCCTGAAAATCTGTCGCCGGACTAAAATAATGACAGTAGTTTTCCTGTAGGTAAAACGAGAGATGAAATTTGGTCGACTCGTTGAAACGCTATGTAATTTCTATCGAAGGGCTTGTAAATTATCACAAAAACGCAATTCATCACATTTTCACATAAAACCCTCGGAAAAGTCGAGCCATTAATAAAACGACATTACGCGCTAGCAATGACCTATGCCGGAAGTGCGCCACCTCAGTTGCAGTTTTCTGCCACTAGTCATGGACACATAGCGACAGATGCAGTTGATCTCACTGAGTTATGGACGAATTTCCACAGAATTGCATTCCTGCCAGCTCTCAGATAATTCCACATGATTCCTCTGCTGAACGCAGGGGGGCGATGCGAACACTAATTCCCAATTTAGATCCTGCACTTCAAAAGCAATTGCTTCCAAGTCAATGCATTTGCTCAATGTGAATTTTCTAAAATCGTGACTGTTTCAATGGAAATCCTTGCGTTTCAAAACTTTCTCTACCTTTTTTGGATGTCTAATGTGCAGTGGGAATAGAAAAGTTGCAGTAGTCCATTGATTCTTGCATGTTGCATGAAACTCTCGAGATATGGGGTTGAAAATGCACGGCGTACTCAGCTTTTCAAAAAAAAAAATTCTTCTTATATTGCATATTTGATGGTTGCTATGAATTTTTTTTTACACAAACTGACAGTAACTTTCTAGCTCTAGTTTGAAAAAAAAGCACCCCAGATTTTTTTTTTCTAAGTGCATACTGACACAGTATGCAACACGTTCTCATTTTCTTCCAAAGAAAATGGTGTAAATATTCTAAACCAGTATTGGGAATCATATTTCTGCAGATGTATGTCTTAAATATGGGATCTGCATACACGTGTTTCATATTTAATTTGTAATATAGCGTATATTCGGTATTTCTAATAGGTTAATTTCTGTCCAGCACCCCCTGGTGGTGTGTGAGCCTTTCGCATTGCATTAATTAAGGATTTGCCCCTGGCATACAGGGTTAACTTATGCAGTTTACTTTATTGTGCGGTATGTCTATTTTCATGAAAAAGTATAACTTAAGTTAAGTTCTATGGAAAGTTTAGAAAACGAGGAGGAGTTTGAACACAAAGTTGGAGGCTTAGCCAATGTGCAGATTTAATTCATAATTTGTGTGGCTTAAACTCGTTGTCTCGTCGCAAAATAACTGGCAGCATTTTAAGTAAATTCGTTAGCAATTTTCTGATTTTAATTCTTTGCGTCGTGCGAGTTTTTCCCAAAGGGCTCCACTAAATGTTAGATGCACGAAGAGACCCAGCTGTTATTTCATTAGCTAATTTGGAGCAAGGGCCGAGGGGATGTACCATTGCGAGCAGCTTTAAATTGAACCCGTGTTGGGTTTCCCCTGGAGAAACCCAGTTTCGTGACTCTTGGCCGTGCCAAACGCAATATTTTATCAAGTTTTAATTCCACCGTTTGTCTGAAGGCAGTCGAGGTGGGGCTCTTCTACGCCCTCTCTGCACTAGTTGGATGGTTTTTACATAATGGGATCATCTTACAAGTTTGGCGACACTTGAAGTTCTATTAAATGGTGGATTTTTGCTGTCTAGTATTTTTTTTTTACATTTTAAAATATTATATTTCTAATGCTTTAATGCAGTTGGTAATAATTTGTATTACATGCTGTTCATTCAGGTTTTTCTTAAAGTATCTGAAACAATTAGAAGTAATTAGAAGTTAATTTAATAAACGAAAGCAGGGTATCATCTGTGACATCTTTATGATTTTCAAATTTATTTACTATTGTCAGATACACGAAAATTTATAATCTAACAGCAAGTTTTCAAACTTGCAATAAAGGAGGTCTCTAAAACCCCTTTTAACTTACAATAATGGAGGTCTCTAAATACCCATCTTGGTGTTGTTTCATGTTCAATTTTGATAATCTTTGATAAAAATAATGTTTAAATAAAAGAGTAGGTGTATTTATTTGTATCCCATTATATTCCAAGCGCGATAGTAACTAATTGTTCATGCTAAAACAATTTTTTTTTAAATTTTAGCGTATTTTCCAATGTTATCAACATTGGGAAAATAAGTATGGTGTTTTTAGGGTTAAGCTGTTTACTGATAAATCTTTGAAAAACATTGGTTTTAATAATTCCCATATAGTGGTGCAGACTGACGGTATTATTTTTGCTATGACTCTTTAGCATTTTGGTTCTGCATCTTGATACTGGCAGAACTTAGAAAGAGTTGTCCACCTTGTGGTAAAATTAAAATGCAGATTACATTTTCCTTTGGTTGCTTGTTAGTTGATTAAAATACAGATTATATTTTCCCTTGGTTGCACCTTAGTTCTGCATGACAATTTTAAATTTGCTACAGCATTTTAGGATGTGTAGCTGGTGGAAAGTTGGAAACAACCTTACGTTTCCACCAGAAAGCGCACAAGGCCTGCAAATTTCATGTCATTCTTTTTTTGTACCTTTTGCTTTGTGGTCAGTGCAACACGCAAGCCCAGTGGGTGCCACTTTCTCGCAAACGGTTAATTAGACATGCCTGGAAAAAAGCGGAAAATGGGAAAACACGTATGCGTGCGAGTAACATCCGAAATTTCTAATATGCAAATGAGAGACGCACCTGCTGGGCATACAAATTACTGCAGTGCGTCGTCCGTTCCATAAGCATTGGACGAGTGCCCAGCATGCAATTCAGCCACCTGCTGGGGGAATTAAAACTATACTTAGGACGAGGAAGTCCGTAGGATACCTATGGCGGTCATTATCCTCCCCCGTTAGCATTTCATGGCATCCACACCGGATGAGGTCCATTAACGCCGCTGACCATTTCTGGCCTCCGCCGCAGGGGGTGTTCGCGCCTTGGACTCGATGGCCATCTGCTGGCCACTGTATTTTTCTTTTTTTTTTCTTCGTTTCTTGGCAATAAACTCTTTAATCGCCGATACAGTAATCAATATTGTGGGAAATCGTCAGTCGTGCACCAACTCGGGTCATCAAGCAGCTGATGGACATCCCAATAGGTGCTTCTTTTTTTTTGTATGTGTGGTTCGGATTGGAATTGCGTTGAAGTATGGCGTATACATAATGCTAGCACTTCATGATTGGACCATATTTTATTAAAGTGTGGACACAAAGTGCAGTTGTACAATCTCAGTAAAGTCCTCTAATGGCCCTCGGCTATGGCTCTCATTACAATGGGAATGCCCACATAAACGTTATTAAGTCCCCTGGTCCTCATTTTCCAATCTTGTGTGCTATTGGTGGACGCCTCGTTTGCAGGTGCGATTGGCACTGGGTAGAAAATTGCTTTCCTCCGGCTGGCCATTCTTACAGCCGGATATGATGTTGGGAACATGGTCAGGTTTTATAATTCCCGGGGAATTTTTTTAATCAAAAAAATAACAGGGTCGATACTCACAAGCATTCAGAATAAAGGATGAAGCGAGGGACGCGTTTTCCTGTCCTAATATGCATTGTCACGATATGTCAGGTATAAAAATAAAGGCAAACAATGCGTGTTTCAGCCGGGTAGAACGAAACTAAGGTGTGCTTGAAATGGTCAAATATTTTCAATGATATTTCACTATTAAAGTTGCATATTTCAAAGGATGATCTCCATTTTCCTTTCCTAAAGATTTTCGACTTACAAACTGAATGAAAAATTGATAAAGAAATTCTTAAAATACAACTTTGAAATTCAATGTTATCCTGTCTTATGTAATACTAATCTTACTTCGTGTGGAAACAGTTTTTTTCTTTACATTTTCCCTATACATGTATTTTCTTCATGTTCATGTATATAAACTATCATGGTGTCCATTCAATAATCTTGAATCTCGGGAAAGTCGTAAATTTTGCTTGAAATTCGTGTTTCTTATTAGGTTATGCTGGAATGTAATGTCTTCGTGGAGAAATTTCTGTATTTATAACAAATGAAAAAATAAACGATGATTTTTCAAATTATCTAGCAAATTTGTTATATATTGTGGCAATTATAGTCGTGGAAGGGGTCGTTGAAAATAAATGTAAATAAAGAACCTTGAAACCCTGGGAATATGCTTCCCAGCAGATGTATTTCTGCAAAATAACAAAATTGTTATTTCATATGTTAATTAATCATGGCATTTGATTCACGAAGCATATTTAAATAAAAATTAACTTTAAACATATGCTCATTAAATTGAAATGCTTTAAAACTACGCAGTACATTTACATCATTCGTATGTTTGTGAATCTTTTTTGGCATATTGCAGTCATTAGATAGATTTAATACCGCAATCTTGTGCCAACAGTAGTGAATATTTGCCTTTAGCAGTGAAGGATGTGGCACAATGATGCTCACGCACTTCGTGCGATTTATCGTCATCATAAACTAAGGTATATTGTGTTCTTGTGGTCATCACCTGCTACATTACTAACAAGCATGAATTCATATCTGTGGGGAAAGAGGACCGCTTATAACGATTTTTTTGCTAATGACTACCGCCTTTTTTTCGCTTTTTCTGCTCGTATATTTGGTTTGCTCGTGCTTTTTTTTTGTCATTTTAATAAATAAATTGTAAATAATTGCCGTTGGTTTTTCTGCGTCTAATTGGACTGCTCATTGGCCAGGATGACCGTACGCTTTTTTTTACGTCAGCTAATCAATCCGGAGGCCATTGCCTGCGAAAGAAATTGTCTTCTTGCTTGAATTTAAAAATTTACGAGGCAGAAAATGAAATTCTTCTTGCCGTGAAAGCTATTTCTGTAGATTTATCCTCGCTGTGCTCAAGCCTAATGGATTGCAACGAGACTGACTGCTAAGACTCTCTGTCGTCCATTTTGAGAGAGTCAGCTTCTTATCTTCTGGTCATTTTGTCACCTCACAGGACGCCCATTTTCTCTAAGACTCCGGTGACCGATAACTCTCCAAGCTCTTGTGACAGCTTTTTGACGGCCATTTTTCACGCCGCCATTTTCCCTCGCGTCATTTATTACTTTTTTTTTGTTCTTGGCATCGTTAGTCTCGTTCGGTACATTCTATACTGGCTTAACCAGTTTATCAAATACTTTTATCAGACTTCTTTTTTTTTTATCTGCATAAACGACGTGGCGTATAACTCGCTTCAATAGGAATGTATCCTGTCCAAAATAGATTGTTATATAAGCTCGTTTGCGCTTATCCACCTTGTAACTTTCGTTTCTTGCTATTATAATGCGAACGAAATTCCCTCGATATAGATTTTGAGCATGTCTACTTTGCGAAGATAGTCATTAAATCAACCCTCTGGGGAACTTGACATTTCAATCCTTTGCTTTTTACCTCTTTAGATATGAGATAGAAGACTGCAAGATTGTTGTGCTTATCTTATATACTCATGGTCAGAATCACGCTTGCATGCATTGAGGGTACATTCAAAAAAGACATCCGCATGGGGGTGGGGGTGGGGAATGGATGGATGGGTAATGATTTCTTCAGACGTTTTCTTGGCATCTTATTTTCGTGTTTGAAAATTCTTAAAAGAAAACAACTATTACTGCCAGTAATACTGGATGTAAATTTACAGTTTTACAATGTGCAATAGTATATTTTTAAATAACCATCTAAGAACTGCATGTGTTGATTTATTATTTAATGCGAGCATATTGAAATCATATTATAGAAAATACTTCTGAAAAATGATGATATGCTGAAACATGTTTCATTTAATACAATTTGAGATGACCCAATAAGTGTGTTAAAAATGTAAATTGGGCTAATAAGAAGCGTTTTTCTATACCATCATTCTGAAATGAATTTTGCACACACTTATTTCAAATTATTTCGTACACCTTAGTAATATTATGTAGGAAAACGTAGCTTAATTAGTGCATTTATTACCACATTATAGGACGTCATAATGTGTTAAGTTTTTAATAAACTTCGAAAATTCATTTAGTGCTATAAACATTCTTGAATTTCATTCTTTTAATTCCTTCTCGTGTCACAGGTTTTATGTTTCATACATTCTATACAATAACTCCCTCATGATTTCCCTCAAAGTACACTCGTACTCATGATGGTAGAAGACGAAAACTATGAATTCGTTCTCTATGGAATCAGAATTCAACCCACGAGTTTTTGTCTTTTATCATTTTCACTTCAAATACATAAAATACTTTTTGATGACATAATAAAATCCGAATGTCTAAATTCAATGATTTATAAGCTTAAGTACTCGATACAAGCTGCAGTAGCTGTCCAGAAAATAGTAGCCTCAATTCGAAGCAATCAAACTTTTAGTTATTTCGAAATAAGATCATTTGCCGGTGGTCGTACAAAGCAATTGAAGCTATGATGGCAATTTTTTGCAATTTATAGTAAGTCATGAATAATTGCAGCATGTCACTAGAGGGCGATTGTTGGGAAATTTCGATTATTTGAACTCGCAAAAGGCCCGTAAGATTTGCCATGGTTTTTTTTTTACTTCGGAAACAATGTGAATGCATAATTTATTAAAATTTCAAATGGGGCTTTTGCTCTCCCTGCATTATGGGACCCCCTGCCAATATGTGTGCATAATGTTATCAGCAGTGACTGTCAAATTTCAAATTGCATGATTGATTTTCATTTATATTAGTGATGTGGACCCAATGAAGCCCATGCTTTTTTCCTCTCCTTTTTTCTAATGTTAGGGTATTGCCCTACAAATCCCTCGGTTTTTGGTCGCTGGAGAATTGCAGGGTTCATTAACGAAAGTTGCAGATGTGCGCTATATAGCATGTGGGTTCTCCATAATTAACAGGATAAATCTTTGATTTATTTTATACAAGAACACAAACGAAGCTCACTTGAGTGCAAAACTCAATCAGCAGCATACGTGACTGTATTATATGAACAAAATCCACGCTTTCATGCTGTGATCTGGGCATACACGAACAAGGTGCCTGAATATATTGTCTACGAAAATAATGAAAGTTATGGGTTTTTTAGTTTTTACAAGTGAAAACTGATAAAGCCTCATTTTTATTAGTGCTTGATTAGTGTTGTGAATTTTTGTGAGACGTGCTGTTCCAATCAAATATAGAAAATGAAGCAGAATACTAACTCGGTGTAAAAATCCATCATTTTTAAAACTTGTACTGTATTAAATGTGTACCAAGTCAGACTTTAGTTTTGCCAAAACAAAAATGTAAATGAATAAAAACTAATCGTATTCATGTTTTTATTACTCAATATTTAATTTTTGTGTATGCCATAACCAAAATGAATTCTTCATTAGTACTCTGCGTTAATGCGTTTACATAGTAGATTAAAAGTATTTACATTTACGAAAACATATGTGCAGACATCCAAGAAATATTATGTTGACCCAAGCCATGCAGTTAAATTTTCAGTTGCAAAAAAACAACCAATTAACGAAATTAGTTCACAGATTTCTCATGCATACTCTTATTTATTAAAAAAAAAAAGAAATTGTTTTTCTCCTCATTAGCTAAACAAATATTTGCCAAAATTGTGCATATGATGGCATGAATGGAAAACTTATTAGGTCGAAGAAAATTGGATGAAATACACAAGTATAGATCTAATCCTTTAACGGAACATACAGCAGCGTGCGCACTTTGAAAGTAATAGTCATTATAGTTAAAAGCTTATTTTTCATCATCATCGTTCATAAAAAAAACCCTTTTGAACATTAAAGTGCACTTTCATATATGTGCATCTGTGAGTGTATTCTGAAACAGTATGTGGCCAATGCTTTTCAGAGAGCAGACGACCAGCTTCCCCTAGAGCTATAATTGGTCTCTGGTCTATAATCTTTAAGCCGTTTCCATCCATCACCCCTCCATATAACACGAAGGAAAGGTCAGAGGGTAATCTCTTTGGGAATTTAAAGCATCCTCGTTTTTACACCTTCAAATATGAGCACCATCTATAAAACGTTCTGGAGGCATCAGGCTACCCTCTTTGCATGCAATCATGGAGGAGGCTCCGACGTGGTCAAGATATCGATCAAGTTAGCTAAAAAACACGTAACATTACCCAGCCATGAACGTGAAATATCCCCCCAGTGAATCATCGATGGGCGCATTTGGTTGATGGGCGATAGAATAAACGGCATCGCCATTACGGTTCTTGGACCTCAAAAATACCATATCAATACACTGCCCATGGACATCAATATGTATACATCGTGCAGCTTAGAAAGTCTTGAAAATCGCTCTTGTATAGGAGGACAATGGCCAAGAATCCTCCGCCTATAAAGCTATTTATTGGTAGTTATACTTTATAAGAAAACAGAAGAACTGTTTAACGGGGATTTTAAAACGTGGATAGCCGCTAAAGAAATTCTTGAAAATATTTACGATTATAGAAAGTCGAAAACTTGAATTACTGATGCATCAGAACTCATTAAGTGCATGAACAATCACGTGACATGGCTTTAATGTTTTTCTAGGAATCTAACATACTTTTATTTTGCATAATCGATGTTGTTTTGTGTTTGGCGATGCCAGATATTGGATTTCATTTCCGAGAAAATATAATATCTTAATTATTGTAATCGATATCGTATACGAAATTAAAATAGCGTATACTTGAAATGTTGATCATGCTTGAAATGTTGGACGAAAAACATGTGGTGTGAGGTTAATTTTGCAGAAAGTTATTAAATTCTGTTGCACTCTGTGTCCATTAGCACTAATGTGACAATTGAACTGAAAAAAATGGTTCTTGTAGCATCTTCTGTTGAATACTGAGACATACTGACGAATGTGCAAGATTAAGGGCAGAAGGCTACACCATGGGGCAGATGCAAAACGCAATTTATATGTAACTGAATTTCACGCATGCCATATGCCTTCGGGAAAAATTTGGTCCACCCATCTTGATGCTGCGAATAAATTTGCGAGTCAAATAAGATGCTAGAGTAGTCTTTGTTGCGCCTTCGAAAGGCGCCATCTTTAATGCCCTAAGCCAGCGAGTCTAATTACGGAAGAACCCATGGGCCAAGTGAAGCAGCTCAAAAATACCCTAGATTATATGGTTTTCTCGTGCGAAACCGAATTTTGCTCGCGGCAGCCTCAAAAGTAAAGGGAGAAGTGTGTGCCCTAATACTGTATGCCGAACGTCACAAATGCATGCACATCCAAGCCAGCGTATTATTAGATAGCAATTTAATATGGCAGCCCATATATAAGACTGTTGCTGTCCATATGCGCCACAAGAAGCAATAGAACTACTGTCGTGGAAGCATTGCAGCAACAGTCTTAGAGGGATTAAGTCGATGTCTGTAGTTAGTCTGCATAAGTCGCATCGGGTCTCTTCGTGTTGGGCACATCAAAGTGCCCTATTGATAAAATATAAATGAGATATCCTTGCCGGGTCGCTATAATTTCATCAAGTTTCCTAAATAAAAGGAGCTAAATAGGTTCGGAGAGCGACATTTCTGACTTTACTAATGTAATTCCTCTGTCAGAAAAGCTCGGCAATGAACTTAGAAATGCAAGAAAATAGATTAGACCACCGTACGTGTACTCCTCGTTCCTAGAAGCAATGGTCTCTATAAATTGAGTTAAGAAGAATGTTAAAGGGAAATTTCACCAGTTGCAAAAGTTGAAATTGAGATTACTAAGCCATAGAATGATTCTACATTTTTACGAGTTTATAGAACGACCTTAGTTAGGAGAGTACATGAAGTTGGACAAAAAGTCTGGGCCACTAAAATAACTTAACCAGGTTTATAGATATGGACATCGCGTTTGTGTGATTGCATGGGAAGGTTTATGTGACGTTTCCAATAATCCTATTGATGATAGGGCAAACCGTCCAATTAGAATATTGTAAAGAGTAGTAAAGTTAGTGAAATGGGTGCATTTTCGAAATTTCATTATCTATCGTAAAGTTAAAATTATGTCATTGTAAAACAATTTTATTGAAATTTTAATGTATTTGTGAATGTCAGGAATTCCGAACCATCGCTGTTCGGAATACGAAGGTGCCCAAGAGAAGAGATTTTTCTGTACAAAGTACTTTGCCTTCGAAATTGAACGCTAATAATATACCTCGTATAGAAGCCATTTTCCGACGAAATCGATTATATCAATCTTCTGTAGCAAGATTACGACATGAAATTGATGGCAGTGCTGGCTGGCACAAGACAGATGTGTTATAATTTATTTTTGGGCTTGTCATCGAAGGCATACTTTTTGATTTAAGGTTAAGTTTAATTTGCATATAGATTGCTGTTTGCTAGCCAGCACTGTGAGAGTGAAATTAAGGCACTCGAAAAGTCGAGATGACCACTTCCATTAGTGCGCATTAATTGAGCAAACTTAATGTTCAAACGAGCAAATTCGTATATTTATTAACTAGGCCTACTCCCTGACCACCACCATGATTGCCAAATTAATTGCAGAAATATAAACTTGGGAGTTGCTTGTGGCCTCTCTGGAATATCGTAAATCTCGTTAAATTTTCTCTCTGAAACATTCAGGCTCACGTCGTATATTCAAGGGCTCTGAAAACGAATTATTGCGGGCGAATTAATTTGAAACGAGTGATTTGTTAGGCATTCATAATTAGTAAATGTAGGCCTAATTCATCTATGATTTATAGAGGTACTTGTAAAAATGTCCAGCCATTACACTTAATAAATATTCTCTATGATATAGTCGGCAGGATTAAGGTTTAAGCATGCAGTGTTTGCCAAATTTGCGATGGCCTGCCACAAACTGCTTTTAATTTTAATTCATTTATCGATTTGGAAACAAATTAAACCCGAATCTTGTTTCAAAATTCATTTTATCATTAAATTTGTAATTGCACATTTCAGTATCAAGCCTCGCCAGCAGCTAATCGGATGACATGCTGGGAAAAAATTTCTAAATTTCTACGCATATACATATAATCAAATCATTTCTAATAGATAATTCACCTTTAGTTTTGTTAATTTTATTAACATGTGTTTTTAAAAAATGTGTAAGCAGGAACGTCCATATGTTTTTAATTAAACATGTTTGGAATCTAGTTTTTCGTTTTTATAAATATAATACAAAAATGTATTGAGATGTTATGCACAATTAATTATGTGCACTTTCATTACCTTTTACTATAAAAATGAAATGATAGCCTTGTGGGTGGGTCCCCTTTGTCTTCTGGCAACCAATAATTTTCGACCCATGCAGTCCGCTACTGCTCCCTACCATATATATATATATACACGTATTTCTAGTGTTGTGTGAATGCAATAATCTGTCGGTGTGTTGGATATCCATATTCCGTGTAAGTATGTCTTGGAATCTACATAACTGGAAGGAAATGAAAAACAGGATTCGCTCGTTTTCTCAATCTCAGCCTATTTTCATCCTTCTAGAAGCCATACAATTACAGCATCTCGCGATGCCGGACCGGTGCATTTCTGCAGGAAAACGAAATCAAAGTCATTTTCGTCTCTTATATCGTGTGTGTATGGGCGAAATGTACTGGTGAAGTGCATGGAAAGTGCTCATAGACGACCTGATGGCATCAATTCTGTCACCCCTAAAGCTTGAATCACACTCACTTCACTCGCTCATCTTTTTCCAACTTGATTTTTTTTTTCTTTTTTCTCCTTCTGCGTTTTTTCTGTACGTTGGCCCATATAAGATCTAAATGCACTCCATATTTGTGTTCAAACCTGCCTCTGATTCAGACTGCACGGTGACTGCATATTGCATACAGCTATTCGGGGACATTACTCGCGCCTAAAAGTCCCCGGAACATCTATAGGAGGCGCATTACATGGAAGTGCAAGTGCATGATTTTTTATCACATTTTTTTTTTCTTCCTTGTAAAATGTGTTTACTTCTTCATTCACTACTCATATCCAATATATGCATTTCCCTTACAGCGTAGATATATATTTTTTGAAGAAAAAAAAATTGTCGGGCTTTCTAATACGCGATATTCGCCAGCTAACTTTAGAGATTTTTTTTTTGAATTGGGAGGCATATATCGCAGATATTGGCAATAAGTGTACCTGCTTGCTTTTCCTGCAAGTGCACTGCGCCGAAATTATGTTTATGTCCCCAAATGCAGCACATAAATTTGAATTTGAATGCTGCATCGACCAGTGAACTTTGGAATTGGTATGAAATATTAGCACAAATAACATTCGGCCTTTTTTTTTCTTCAGGTTTCTTCATCCGCATCATAAAATATTGAAAAAGTTTCGGCATTTTCATTTTGGCTTGCTTCTTTCACACATTTGTCAATAGAAGTACATGAAATCCTTGAAGTATCATAATCCACGTACATATACGAATAAAAGTTCGCGTGCATGTATATCTTCATATACTAACAGAAATTGTCTACGTTTCATATGTATTCGAACATTTTACTTTTGATATGATCATAATATGTTGATAAGGCTGTTTGGTTTAACATTGCAATTGATGTAAAATTGCACTGAATCCCCAGGTAGAACAGTTATATTTGGGCCAGGTATAGACATCTACATGTACATAGCTACATTGTACATGCATAGTCTACTCTATGGTCGTACATAGCCATATATGAAGATATGGTTATTGCATCGCAATATATATATAATACCATCATTGATGGATGATTCACGGCATATATGGTGAAAACTTTACAATATGTAGACCAGTAATGTTTTATGTGGCTCATATCATTGCCAATGGTTTATCGATGGCTAACGTATGTTTTGGTCCATCATTGGCTAAATATAGTCCATACATGGTGGTTATGTATGACCCATTATTGGCGAAATATGGTCCATCAAGGGTCAAATATGGCCCATACATGTCCAAATGAGGACATTCCCTGAGGAAGCCGGCGCTCCATTTAATGACGATCAACGCTCTATAACTTGTCTCAAACTTCATTATTTTGTTTTAGTAGAATAAAAACGATGTAGGAAGAAAGTTTATTCGTATGTGATATTAACTGTCTTCATGCGCAGTTGTTAGTTATACCGTATATTTTCCGATTTCTGATTATGATACTATATCTAGCAGGTGTTGGGAAAGGATTTTTTTTATTATTTTCGTAACAAATTCTAACGTTTGACATGCAGTGTAGATAATTTTCGATGATCTTGTTCGCCAAACTATATATAAATGGGGCCATGCCATCTTCCTCTGATATTACACGTATAACTTATTGTTTCGCATAACGGACATGTCATCACCACCCCCTTTCTTTCGTTGGGAATACAATCGATTTTGGTGGATACAAAAAAAAACAATAAATGCCACAGCCGTATTGCTCACTACCACCATTTCATCTATTCTGGTGAAAGTGTAATTGCACCCGTTAACGCCATTCTGGCAACACCCTATCAAACTTTTTAGGTCTTATATGCTGAACTCTTATTTGAAAACCCCTTTGCCTGGCTTCACGACCCTTAAAGCCCCGCACATACGCACTTAGTACAGGTCTTCAGGCGTCTTCATTATAATCCATATTTCCAAATTTGTTTTTCGTAAGCCCGCCTAATTATTCCGCTAGGTTCTGAGAAATTTGTTACATAACGCAATGCTTTTCTTGAGCGTTTTCCTCGGGAAACTAAGTGTGCATTATTATTATTCTGCCATCTTCTATTATTAGCACGTTAAGGCTTTGGGCTATTTTCAGTGCGACGTATTTATATACTAAATCCCGCCAGTTTATAAGTTCCTCATTACTTAAACTTCCAGATCAGTAAATCCGTGCCTTGGTTTGACAAGATGTGGGCAATTACCCCGGGCAATTCATTGTGTTCTTGGATGCTTTCTCTGTATGCTTGTATTCCACACAAAATGGCTAACTTGAGGCTGTAATTTTTTGTTTTTGTTTTTGGAAAAAAAAATAGAAATGGGCTGGTTGCCGTACGCTGGGCTTTACCACAGGGTGTCCAGCAGCCTTGCAAATCGGGAATGTCGGGAAATATGCTTGATTTTTTGCCAGCTCAGAATAAATTCGATGTAAAAAAGTATTCACACACTCTGATCGTGGGAGTGACCTTTGAAAACGTAAGGTACGAGTCCTGAAGTCCTTGAAATATGCCCGACTTATTCCAGAACATTTATTGGACAACCTGTACAATACAAAGAAAGCAGGTAATTACCACTCGGCCCATGCTAATCTAGCAAGTATTGCATGTATACTTCATGAAATGTTTAACAACGTTTGTATCCTTGAGATATATATATAGGAGCACCAACATAAATCTAATTAATCTTATCTTCTCATAAATGAAAAGAATAATTTATTTAAGCATCCACTTGTTTTCGCCATGAGACTGTAGCATAAAACATCGATGTTTGGATAATTGCATTTAGTCTTTAATAATTGCTTAACTTGCAGGCTGCAGCTACAGAAAATTGTTTTGTTTTTCATGAAGCATATGCCAGGCATAATATTGTATCGTATACGTTTTCTACGTATGGGAATTCCAGATAGCCTTTTCTACACCATATTAATGAAACCACATTCATTTCACTTGTTGAAACTTATTCGAAACTGTCTTTGGTCCTACGTTGCAACTCAATTTCTGCACTGGGCTATATATTGTGACCGCAAGTCCAGTTGGTACGCATCTGCCCTAATGAATTTCTGTAAGAATTTGTTAGGCCTGGTGCTGATGGACTGCGAGCATAACGTTTTCTGACATCCTACAAAAAGGAGAAACAAGTTTAGGCATGTGACTCGCCAATGGAGCCTGAAACTGATGCCGTGATGTCATCAGCTAGTAATTCATCTTCTTATACTGCATAATGCATGGAATGCACTGTGCAGATCTCATCTATAACAGATGGCGCTACAATCTCTTGATAGAAGACTACTATCACGAAGTTGAGCATCTTAATCGTAAATTTGCAATTGTCCACATTCCTGCAAAACTGCCTCTGTAAATGCAATGCTTGAATTATACTATTGTATGTGGCTAAAACTCATTAATTCTGCAGATGAAATTATGAAAACGTGTATAAATTTCAGTGAGGTCCAGTATAATACCACGAAGTCGACTCATAATTCGGAATGCAGTGGTCATTGAAATAAATGGAAACATTTGTTTATTCCTAGATTTTGTGCATTTGTAGAATAATTTGTTTAAAATTCTGTGTGTCTCTTTCCCTTTGATGACCTTTCAATTGGCAGGATCTGGAAATAAACGACGAATAAACCTTAAATGATGTTTACTGCTGTTTCAGAGAGTAGTATAGCAGTGACCCTGTCACACTGATGGATGAAAACGTAATTTCAATATTACTTTATGCTAGCATTTTATGCGGAAGTTTCGCTCTTCTGCTAATAATTTAAGTGCTTCAGACGAGTTATTAAAATGCTTTATACCAATTTAAGTACTGAGAAACACGGAAACTGTTTATGAAAATGTGTATTTACGAGCGTGGTAAGCTTTTTATGTTTCGTTTTACTGCGCTGCACAGCATCCCTCATACGCCGTATGTCCCGGTCATGTCAAGAGAAAATCATCCCTGGAGGTGCAAAGTTGAGCACGATCATATTTAATGCATATGAACATAAAGCGGCGCAGGCGGGTGTTTAACAATAAGTTTACCGGATTATGCATTCTGGATTATTTAGCACACTACATTTTCTAAACATTCATCATTTTATTGTCTAAAAACATTGTTAATTAATTTCATAACATGTTTCAGCCAAGGTGGAAGTGTTTGAACATTAGTTTACTTATACTATATATACTAAATTCATTTTTAGTGTACTCCTCAATTTTTGGGAATTTCCAAAACTGTATCTATTCTCTCATTGTCTATATATGTAGTTTCGCTTTATAAGGCCAGCTGACCCTCGCTCGATATATCGGGGTCTCGAAGTTCTCTCGTTGTTTGCCTTTCCTCAATGCGTATAATGTTAGATCAGCTGAATAATTAAGTTGACATCTTGCTGCAAAAGTTCATGATTCGGTGCATTACTTCGCTCATCCTGCCTTTTTTGATATGCACTTACATTACATTGCACTAACGTGCAGTGTTTACGCATTCTGCTCGCAAAGCAACTTATGACAGACATTTATTGTAATTAATGATTGAAGTTGCATGTAACTCCTAATGGAAAACTGATTAAACGGATCTAGAGACGTTGCGTTTTCGGTGTAAAACACTGCTATTTGTTGAGGGTTTTAGAAGGTGTGTTGCTAGAAAGGGTGTAACGTCGCACTTTTCACAACATTTTTCTAGAAATTAACTCTTCTGAAGAGCCCTGTTATGCTGTACTCGCGTACTGCTTTAATTTTTTTATTTTATATTTCCATAATTAGCGAGTTTTGAAACGAGTGCATGGTTATCCCAAATCATGAGTATAGAATTTGAGAAATGTGTTGTACATTGAAGTATATATAGAAATTTGAACAAGAGGTAGGTATCGTCCTACCTTACCCACGATTAACTCACTTCGCCGACAGTCCTTTCGCCTTTCCCCGCCAATTCTCATTTCGCCGACTCCTATTATATCTTATGATAGAATAATTTTACGATAATAAATTAATAATGTTAATATAATTCTTTCTTAATATGTTTTTCCTATAGCATGAGCTAACCAAAATATTCGCCGACGCAATGACATGTCGGCGAAGTGGGACGATACCTCTTGAATACATATTTGAAACGTGCCTTTTAATAACATTGTAGGTCCTTGTGCTATTTGAAAATTTTTAATTTGAAAATTTGATACAGGGCGTAAACGTGTATACCTTGTGGGTGTTTATTCTGACAGTTTACCTGTTGCCCAGCCGGTTTTCAATTAACCAAACTGCTGTTGGCAATCCGTTGCCTAATAGGCGTGGCAATTATTACAAATTGACGCTAGTCTCGTTTTCAAAACAACGCTATTGCAGCTCTACGTAATTAATATTTTTTCTTCTAAAACGTAATTGATGATCATGGGCGACGAGACATTGCATATCTACGTATTTTGCATGTAGGCATGCATGTATAACGACTACCCGTCCTATATCATAACGAGTTTAATTAAATAATTGGTGTTGTAATTTGTTAATCAGTTTCCGAAACTCCCTAAGCGAGTCATTACAGGATTCTATGGTGCCTGTGACGCTTATAAAAAAGCCACTTTATTAAATAGCATGTTAAATGAATGATGGCTATATGGTTAGGTGGGTCCTCCCAGGGCCATCTCTCCCTAAAAAAACCTAATGAATGCTTTCGTGGCACCATCGCCAAGCTAAATTATTTAAATTTATCATGTTGTATTAGAGCGTGTCAAATGCGGCCAGAAAAAAAAGCGTGGGTTAAAATGTGTCAGTTTTTAGCCGCACCTACATGAAAATTATCCACCAGATAATTAGTAATTACTCGTTTTAGAACACTAAGCTAAAATGTTTTAACTGTTTCAGATTGCTAAATCATGTTTTGTGACAACTTACAAGGACCAAATCTCGGATAGTTTTTCATAATATGCGAAGGAATTACGTTGAATGTGCCCTGGTGGAAAAATCAGAAATTAAGACAACAACGTTGGCTGTTGTATACTGTGTTCAGTATTTTTCGTCTGCATCATAATTAATTGAATATGTTGATAAAATAAAGTTCGATGTTACCATACATCCCACTGACAAAATTCATGATGTTGGGTGAATGAAGTGAATGAAGTCTGTCAAGTTGCCTAAGGAGTGCCCAACACTCAACAGTTGTCCCATTTCTATCATATTTTCATAATTCAGAGATGTTTATGCCAGTCTTCGTAGAAAAGTGTTGCTTTCAATGTGTGTATGGTGAAGGGGTCGGAATAATACGAGGCATGCATAATGCGAACAAGGAAATATTTGCAAAGGCAGTAAATATGCCAGCATTTGGTATTACTTTACAAGCTCCTGATCTGCATCGTCACTATCAATCCACTAATGGGAGGAGCCTAGGCACGCATATTTCATATGCATCCTCGCTTGCCTGAGTATTTACTCTGACAAATTGGCTGAACTTCTGCTGCAGTTCTGCTCATTGTCACAAATGGCACAAGGATAATGAAAATCCATATGTTAAATGTTACGTCTGGATGAGGAAAACAATGCGTTTGGCATATGCAGTACCTTCGTCGGCTTGATGCACTGTTCTATTCCCCAATGTTCATCATGGATTCATGTATTCCACTTATTTTCATTAGCCCTAAAAACCATTTTTGAAATTGCTTCTGCGATCCCACCCACTCGCATTGCAGCCTACTTGTATGTATGTGTTTTATATGAGAGGTGAGATTAACTCCTCTTAATACCGCTAACTTGATCCCAAAATGGTAGAACGCTGTGTAATAACCATTTTTCAAAGAATGGAAATTAAATAATGTTGATTAAATATTAATCAGCTGATAAATTATGTGATGCAGGCTTGTTTCCACGAAGTTGGATGCTAATGTAATCATGATGCATAGACAACTTTCCACTGAAATATTTGGACTATATTATATATATATACTTTGGAAATTGCGTATGATGAACATGTTGACATTTATATAAGACCATTCGATTATTGTTTTTATTTGTATTGGGAAGCGCAATTGCCTGCTCTATTCCTACCATATATATAGCTATTGTTATAAACTCCTAATTTAATATCGATCGAGTGTAGATAACGCACTGAAATACAATACCGTGGAATTATATACAGTATAATGATTGCATCTATCCTACTTATGTCAATAAATATATAAATGAACCCTTGAAGCTAAAATATCAAATGGCGATTGAAGATTTTTCATAACAAATTCCATGGTTTTATAATGGACTCTACACATGTTGACTTAATACAAATCAAGATGATGGTGAATTAGCTTTAGATATTATTTCCAAAATGTTATCTTTTGGTCTTACCTAGTTCTATCTATATTTTACTTTGGGGAGTTAGAGGAGTGCCATCGCTCACCGTGCGCAAAATGCAGTAAACCAAGCGGTATATTTGCGCATATTGGATGTGCTCTTATCTCGGATTTATTTGCATGTTTGCAAAACGTGAGATATGTTTTCTCGCAGCCATTTGTTACTGTGTCAAACTTTCTTGTTTTCAAATTAAAGTTTGCTCGTGTGCACATGACGATTGAAAAGCTTTTTGTTCATTGATCACGGCCTTTTATTGCTCGCGCTTTCTGATAACAAGTTGCAGACATCCGAGATTCGAGTGCACTGACACAAATGGCCAGGAAAGCCTAATTTTATTTTCACTCCTCATTGCAGAGTTGCAATTACAGAGCTATCTTAGACCTGCTTTTATCTCGATTTTGCACCAAAAGAAGAAGAAAAAACAACATGGCTCCCGATTTCTACTCGTCCTAATCGGATAAAATGTTTATTCTCGCCGGTTATTATAAATTAAAATCGATGACTTGAATAAGAGCGTTTATGAAATTAGGACCGATAGTGCTATCTAATGCAATTATGGAACAATATTTTCGTTAAAAATAGCCCATCCATGCCGTAAAACGGGTTTTTTACGTATTTCAAAATGGATTAATTACAAATAATTCCACTTAGTATCAAAACACAACCAAACAAAGTTGGATTTTCGTCCCAATATCTCTTTAATTATTACGGAGGGAATTGATATAAAATCTCGTGATGTTTATCTTAAATTCATGATATTTGTGGAGAAATTTCATAATATATGAAACAACTATGGTAAAATCTGCTAGAATACAAATTACCTAACTAAACCACAACCAAACATGATTCCATTGACAAAGTGGATTTTTTGTTACAATTAAACCTCGTGTTGTGCATCTGAAATTCCGAAATTTCGGAAGACCTTTTATAGAATACAGATCGAAATCCCAATATTGAACGTTGTTTAAATTTAGTAGCTTGCTATACACTTAGTTTGTGCTATTGTGTGTATACCAAATTGTGTTGTCTTTTATCGAATAGCTAGAAAGCGGTATACTTTTTTCGCTGCTAGAGAAGGCAAGCTTTTCTCGAGCTTTTCGAGTTTTGTCCAAATCACTCCTAATAGCTTCCTGCTCTGGAATATGCAATCTTTGTTCGTTTTTCAATATGCAATATGCGAGTGCCTGTATGTCCATGGTTGGTTGCTGCTTCTTGCACCAACTCCTTTTCCTTGTTGCGTCCATCTTTTGAGGAGTCGTCTTCTGTGCGTGTGCGCACTTGTGTGACTGCTGAGTTGTTTGTATATACGAAGGAGGGGATCTGATTTGCTCGTCAACAAACTTAATCATACATCATCGATATTGATGTATATGCACGGATATATCTCGTTGGGTTGAAATTGGCGTAGGGGGAAAGTGCAGCGGCTTTTCATTGCTGCGGCCTTGTATAGAAAAATGCGGAAAAGCAGAAATGATAAATGGAAAGAGCAGCAGCGCAAAAAAATCCTGCCTTTTTGCAAAGTTTCAGCACTAAGTAATTAAAAAATTCGATATTGAGAGTGACACTAATGGATTTTTTGCTATGTGCATAGCAACGTTTCGAATAGGATAGACCGTAGACTGCATTGATTTTTTTTTCTCTCTTTTAGCCTAATTTCTGCGTATGGGGATGAGTCTTCTCGTATAACCTATTTATCACGCGTTCAAAATGCTTGTCATTATGATCTAAATTCGAGGGTTTTATAAGAGCTGATAAGTTCTGGGGTGAGATTGCATAAAAAATAGTGCGCATGATTTATATAAATATTGATAAAAAGTTATGTGCCTGTGGCTTCGAGAATGTACTGAGTGTAATTTTTATATGCGTTGGGGGATGAGAAAATAGTATGAAAAAAGTTGTTTGTTAACTTATAAATTCAATAAAAATATTGAAACGTGAGTGAAAGATGGAGCTTTAAGATTTAATGTCAAATTTCAGCTTTGTGGTGGCATTGAGTAATGTACTTTAGAATTCTTACGTTTTCAACTACAAGAACTGAATATCATACACAGTAACATGGGTTTGCCATTTGTTTTTAATTTAGATATTATACCTCTATAGGCTATATTTACTTTCAATATTTTCTGTTTTTGGGTATTCACCTTAAAGAGGTTTAACAATATAGTTTTGAAGCAAATGCCACTATAATATGGTCGAAAAATTAGAAATATTTCTTCCGGTCCATCCCTTATTTACAACGAATTTTCTATTTATTTAAAAAAAAAGTATGCCCCTAAAATTTTTCAAACAAATGGGATAAGTTACGCATTGCATCAACAGTTGTCTGCACTTAAATATTCGCCTCACAGCTTGTATTTATTTGTTAAAAAAGATAGACCTGTCCAAAATCTGACTTGTCATGTACGACATTTACCTTAGGACCATCTTCAAGGGCACGTGACCGAGTGCAACTTTCTGGTCGCTTTCGATTGCCCGTTATAATCGCCTCTGATGCCAAGAGCACATTGAAAGGGCTATTTATTACAAATTTATTACCGCAATTAATTTCGGGTCTCGAGATATATCTCATTCACATCCAGCTCATATTTAGCGAGTTTCTTGATCGATGCATTTTATCCCCCCTCCATCGGAATTTATTGCCTTTCCTCGCGTGTGTTGTGTACACAGCTTGACCATTGACCCGCGGTGTTTTGCCGGCGCTCATCACCGGTCATCATTCGTTACGGACCGCGTACGAATGAACAATGGACAAAGTCCTTTATGAACATAAATCTTGCTTATGGGAATGAGAATAAGCAGTTCGATGAAGTTTATGGATGCATGAGTATTGTTAGACGCACAAGATGAAGATGGCCATTGGGTAAATGGGCTTCCTGGAGAGTGGACTCACCTCGTTAAATGGCCCAAGTTGGAACTCGGGCTTTGGCTTACCGTTGGCAGTCCCGCTGGGAGACATGTTGTGGTAAATTGCTTAGTCCACAGGAGGCTAGTGCGGATGACGAATAGCACGGATTCGCCTTGCCACAAACCCGAGTGGAATTTCATATAAGAATGCGCATCGCCATACAAAAACTATACATAAACCTCCATTGTTGAGCTGTGCCCTGGGATGTGTACCCCTCCGCATGTGGGCCGTTTCACCTGCTTCTATTTTCGAGCTATAATTTAGATGCAAAGCTGCTAATGTAGACAAAACAACCCAGGCTTAGATTCAAATCTCTCAAGCACAACCTCGAAATACGTCAGTAAATATGTATGTTGAAGTGCTTGGGATTGTGTGCTCATCAGGATGTAAAGTGTGTAAAAACATACTTGTGAAACTTCTATTGCATACCAAATCTCAGTCGTCAAAATAATGATCTAACCGAGCTTTCTTTTCATAATTAAGCTCCAAGTTGGCATTTAGCATCGGAACGACTGCATGAAAGTTGAATAAGTCAAAGGTACTTCTTGCTTAGTTTTAAAACTTGCCAAAATTTTCCGAAGTTCACAAGCCTGCAATTGTGTGATCTGGATCACTTAGTGGATCATCTATGTTATGCTATTGTGAATTGATATTTAATTGAAAGCATTTACCGATTGTGTTTAACGATGTTTTGCTAAGATTATTTAATGGCAATTTTGAAAATTTTCACTTTATCCACGTGAATCATTTGTATTGTGAACACATGCTTTATCGCGCTAATATGTTTCCGTGTAAAATGCATTAGTGTCTGCCGTATAACATATATGGTCGACATGCCATGTCTGTAGCATGTTCACCTAGTGAAACATGTGTAGTTTTTATCTACACCTAAATTGAAGTCCCTTCAGTGCCCAACATTTGGAGATTTCAATCTGCTCCAGCTGAAAGTACGACTTTGGAGAATCTATCGCTGAAATATTGATGAGATTATGGCCTATGAACCGAAAATGGCAAATGACCATCGGTTTGTACATTTTCCTCGTTGCATTCGTCGTGTCCCACGAGTGTTTGGATGCTCCCCAAAAACAGCAAATGGATAACCCCTTCAAATTCCTTAAGACTTTTCCCGTGACCGGCAAGGAAATGTATAGGTAGGCGTAGACGGTATATATATTTGCTCGATATGAAAACCAAAACCTTTAACTTCTCCCAGGATGGTCATTTACCTGTCAGGAAAAGGAATATACGATCGCTATGGTTACGGTGTTTGTGCACCTCACTGCGATATTGCCAGTCCGTATAGATAAGCTATAATTGGACCCTGGTTTTGTAGACCAAAGCAAAGGAGAGACGTACACATGGGTGTGAAAAATGTTACAACCCTGCGCACTATCTCGCTAAAGACTTATGAAATATGAATATGTCAAATGTGATTAATGAAGTCGCCTTGAAATGAGCCCGACATTTCATTTTTCCCCGGCTTAGAAAGATATGCTAGAGATCGATGGAGAACTCAAATTATCAATCATAAATATACATATATTGCATTGAAAGAATATGATTTTGGAGATTATTAAGCGAAAACGACATCTTAAAAGAAGCCGTAAAACTAATTTCGTATTGAATTTCACATACAGTAATTCCATCAGGACTGAAATAGAGGTAGTATTTTTACTTATTTGTAATGTCCTCTATTTTGATTCCTCCCAAATGTCAAAAAACTTAAAATGGAGATAGTTTGTGATCTATTTATGGCGTATGTGAGTTCATAAAGTTAAAAATTCAAAAGTTAGTCTATTAATATGATAATTCTTGATACGGAAATTTTCCTAATTAGTATTTTGTAATATTTGAGAATATTTACTTATGGGTTTAGGTAGGGTATTTGTTTAATACAGAATTATAATATAAATAATAAATCTGAAATAATCTGATTTATATTTTTATTTCGACTTCTGTGGAAAATGTTCAGTTGGATAACTAATGCTTCTTCAAAAGGCAGCAGATGAATCAAACATGGCGTTATTTTTTAATCAAAAACTAGCGGTGTTGAATGCATATTTTGCCAATTTTTGTGAAAGTTGTTTCACGATCTCTTGAGACTTTATATCGAGCTAACATGTGTATGTATATTGCTATTGGACTTATTTCAGCATACAATATTTATAGCATTTGTTTCTTCGTAACAAATTACTTCGAACTTTCTAGTTTCATGTCATTGGATTTGTTTGTGGGTTCTGGATATTCGGGTCTTTCAAATAACTTTGAATTACTTTATTTATGTTGTTCATTTTTTTCATTTTATTCGTTTTTCCCATTTTTTTTTTGCACCCTTTTACGATGTTTGTGAAGACGCATGTAATGCCTATAGGATATGATGAACTAAAACTTGCTGTCATTTTGCACTGCTGGCAGGCCTCAACACTGCAACTCTCCACACGATATACGTATAATAAACCATTTAAATTCTTGTCGTAACTTTGGTATCATATTTTGCAGATTGACTTCTTTCTTTTAAAAATAGTTTTTCCATAAACTTTGTGTTAGAGTATTAAAGGGGTCGTTCCAAGCTGGTAATGCAAAGAGGACAAAATGTTGCCTTTAGATATATTTTTTTGAAATTTGAATAACCTTTGTAGAGCATAGTAATTTAGTGGCTATAATTTTCTCCTAGCATAACGCCTCCTTCTTCACTATTTTACATAACATTTGAGAAAATCCATCAGTGTGGCTCGTTTTCATACGTTTTCTTTCCGGGCTCAGGCTCCACATTTTCCTTTAGGCAATTGCACCAGCATTCCGAATTTATTTTTCAATGCATAGTAAATTGGGACATCAACACTCCCATTGAACTTGCAAACTAGAAAAATTTCTACTTGGAAGCTTTTTATTTTTTATGGAAAATAGCATGCACTATATACAACATATCTGCTGCTCTGATCAAATTTGTATTGCTCTTCTTGTTTTTATATAAAAGAATGCCTCTCTAGCATTTTTCATACTTGCTACACGAGTACACTCACTATATGCTAGGCTTTGCTTCAATTTATTGCCACTGCTAAAACTATCTGCAATGTTTCTTTCATACATTTTTCAAATACGATCGTGCTCGCATTTGGTACCAGTATGTTATCAAACCATCAGTATTGGGGGCCGCTAGGCTAGCTGGAACCCATTGTAAACTAGTAGTTTCTATGTAGTTTTCATTAAGCTTCAAAGCATTTACACTTTTCAAATACGACTTTCAACTTATATTGCCCGACAAATTTTAGTTATATTAAACCCTTGGGAACATTAAAAATACTTTTCTTGGAAATGGTTGGTTGTTATTCATAAAACACAGCCATAGTTTTTACACATTTTATAATTATAAATATAACATATATCGTATAATAAATTGACATTAGCAGGAATAATTACGTGTTATATGGTTATTGCAAGTTCACTTTTTTTTACCCATAGAATGCATTTTAATATAATTTCTACTTTATTAAATCTAAATGTTTTACTTTTAAAGTTTTACTGTTTTTTTGTTTGGCTTTAACGAAATGTGGCCTGCTTCAAAGGTGGACTTTATAGCAGATGAAATCTTACTTCATATTAGGTTGTCATAACAGATCACTACATTTTTGAAAACATTAACAGGTTTGTTGAAATCGGTTTTAGACTTAAAATCACTAATTAGGTTTGTTATTAGTGAAATTAAAATATGCATTAATTGTTTTTGGCCTATAAACGCTGGCTATAATCTGTCATGAAAGTGCCTTGCATTTACTTTATCCATCCGCGTGTTTGGTTTATCAACTCTTTTCCATTATGTTGTCACGTTGAATTATTTATTAATCTGCAAATAAATTTATGTGGACCAAAGGCATCCCGAAATAGACTCCACAAAGCACTTAGGCCAGGCTTATGCTATTAATTAAAGCCGAACTCTAGCTCAGAATCTGGGTAATACTTCCTCCAAGCTTCTGTGGTTTAATTCTTTGTTTAAATGTTGTCTGTGCATTATTGAACAATTTGACTGCAGTCCTAAATTTGAATTAATGTAAAAATTGCACCATAGCATTACAAAAGATTTTGAAATTAAGCTAAGAAGCCGATGGAAGGCTGCCCAAAACCGCTTTTAGTCCTATATCAGTCATTTCCATGTAGCTATCACGTGTATTTTCCGGGATTAATAACCCCAGGTTCCGTTTTTGGAAGATTTTCGGTATGCTTCTGCTATATCAGTCTGATTTTCAATAACGAATTTATATCTAAAAGCCATCATCAGTAATCTTTAATGCACTAACTTCGTTGAATGCATCTGACAGACTCGGAGGCGACACCGGATTCCTCCAGATAAGGTTTCACTTCCATTCTATGCTAGCAAATGACTACCCTGCAGTTGCCTGTGCTTTTCCATCCCGGCATGCATCGCTTCAAATTTCATTTTACCGATATGGAAACTTTTACGAACATGTGAACCACTTTATTTCGGCATCCCCCCCTCTAATGCACACGCTAAGAGAGTTGATTCACATAAGAAATAAGATAATGTAACAACATTGTAGGAGTGATGAAATTAATCACCCCTACCATCTAACCCAATCTGTCTAATATTCTTATCCTTTCTTCACTTTTACATGTATTGCAATGTGACGTAAAAACATGGATAGCGATGCTGAATGTGGGTAAAGTGCTTATTAATGAGACTTCACACATTGAAATCTCCTAGCAAAAACAATTAATGCGAGAACAAGCGTTGTTTGACGGTGATTGAAATCTTTCTTTAACGAGAATGACTGATTTTTCACATTGTATATGAAAACAAGTTTTTCAAATGTTATACGTACTTGTAGCTTGACCAATTTACAAGTAATGTTAGTGACCATTAATTGAAAATAATGCATCTTTGTACTTCATAGATATTCCATTTTCATATAATTTATTAGGTTTTAATTAGAGGTGTTAAATGAAATATTTTTAAAATTGTAAGACAAAACAAATAATGTTGGCAATCACTGAGTGCTTCATTGTTTTTAGTGATTGCCTGAATTCAGGGGCAGCAGCACATTACAGTACTTATAATTAAACGTCTGAGGAATTATGAAAACTTATATGGTTATAGTTTTTCAAACGTGGAAAAATTAAACTTTATAACTAGTTTGATCATTCTTTTCCAAACCACAACCATCTCAGAGCGCCAAGGTTTTTATGGTAGCATTTCATAAATTGCGTGCGAAAGATGAGTTTTGTTTATTATACTTTCAAAAAAGTTCCAAGGTTCACCGTACAGGAAACTGCATTAAATAAATATGTAGTTTTCTTATTTTTAATATCCTTCGCCAGAATATGAAAGTGCAATTGTTCTGTTCGACATATAGGTATAAAAAAAGCATGGATCTATACATCTTGGAGTTACTGGCTGGTATTACAGTTAAGTTGCGCACTTATGAATAAATTAAACGATAAAAATTTACATTTGTTATATATTTGAATTCCTCTTCTGGATGCGGCATTCCTGCGTATCAATTGCACGCTACTTTTGTTTCCTTTATTGCAGTGGGGCCTCTTTATGGTCGCCGAGGCGCCAAGAACCTCATGGTTCAGCAAAATTTGTTTTCTGAGCCATTATATATGGGCCTATCCACTCGCATTTTTATTAACATCTCGTATAAAGAAAACTACTGCTGCAATTGTACGCTATAAAAAACACTCAAGGAGAAAAAATTGCATTAGACACGAAAGTTAAATAGTTGGCCATGTTTGGATATGGCTCTTCTATGAATCTCCTGGTTTGTGTAGAAACCCAAAAATCACCAATTCGCGACGAATTTCTTTGGTAATAAAAACAATGCTCTAAGCGAAATAAAAATATCAATTTCTTTTACCGGAAAGCATATAACAGGTTCTATTTTGGTGGAAAATGCCTACAAAAGTCAGCGTTACAATAATGAAATGCAAGCTATTGGATCATATCAATAACAATGAACTGAAACTTGCAAGTAAAACGTACAAGTATATCTATTTGCTCCGAAAAGCATACTTGTTATTACACATGATATAATACTTGGGTATGCTCAGTTTTGAGAAAGTGTTGAAATTAAATACGAAAATCCTTGAGGACCTGTCGGTTTAAGATATTAAAGACTTAAAAATCTAATAAAGAATTCTTTCTAATTCATCACTTATAAGCTGCCACCTTTATAAGTTTATTTCTGTCAATAATTTTCTATGTTTGGGTTTTTATGCTGTTGTTTTTCAGATATTAAATAAGAAGCATTGGTATACGCTTTCTGTGATATATTGCTGACCATTTCATTTTTTCCCCCGATTCCAGCGTTTGACCTCTGAATAACTATCTCATTTCTTTTCCAATATCTTTTTTTATTGACCACCATACATCTCCTCAACTTCATCGTTCCGCCATCAAAGTTGACATTGAAAAATCGTTGCAAATTTACTACTGTTGGTCCCTCCGTCATTTACTCTGTGTCAGAGACACTGGTGTTGGCTGCCTTTCTCATTCTATTTAGCAATTGCCTTTCCGTGGTCCAACATCATTCGGCCTTTCATAAAACTGCCTGAATAAAGTAACTTTGTTATAGCTCACTCGGGACATTAGAAGGCTAATTCTGAAAGTAGTTGCATTTGATGTGCAGCATAGGGATGGTTATGAAGCCAATTGAAGGAAATAACGACTGTGCCAGAAATATACTTTTCCTATATGTTTTTTATTTTCTATGTTCTTCCTTACTTTGTAAATTGTGAAATGGGAAACAATGGCGCTATATTTTATTATTAAATAATTCACCATGCAGATTTTTCGAAACCTGAACTTCTTGATCTAAATACTCTTTGATTAATTGCATTATATGCTACAATATATATATATGTGTGTGTGTGTAGAGGGAGAGCTACGATTTTGGACATTTCTGAGTTAATCTCTTAGCATTATCGCGCAAGTTATGTCAAAATATGCGCAGCCTGACGTTAGTTTTTTTTTTTGTTGTCGTACTTTAAGACCCTTGTAAAGCTCGACCTACATGGGAACTATTCTATAATTAATAACCCACTAGCTCGTCACTTATTGTATTTTTCGCCGTGATAAACTTTCTGCTGAATTTAACAATATGAACATTTATGATCTATGGTTGGCAAGTTTATCCCTGGAAATGTTTTTATATATAGTGAGGGCAAAAACATAAGCAAAAAATATTGAATGAGGAGGTTAAAAGAAAGCCGGTTGCATCAGTCTTTCTGATAAACATGAACTTGAATCAATGAGATGGAAAAATGGCTTAGTGCCGGCTATAGTATATATCCTGTCACTGCTATGTATTGACTTTTGCCTTCAAAAATAAATAGCAGCCTACACGACGCATAAGGCATCTTTCCACGGTCAGTAAGGGCGTGATTTATGGACAAAGTTTTATCCCAACTTACGATACATTTAATTTTTGGTTGGGTGATTTATAACCGTTTCCTATTGCTTTTTGTTGGTGTTGTTGGCTCGCCAGTTGTACATGTATGAGACCTGGGACGTCCCTGTTGTTACACATATTACACGTAGTTGTGTTTGAGTAGTGGAATGCAGAATCAGGTGATGCCATTGAAATTTGAAATATCCTTCAGATTCCTCCCATTAAAACTATTTAAAGAAAATATAAAAACTTGCAGGACCCAGTTATTCTTCTTTATTTCAATACTCTTAATCATGTCTTAAATTAACACTCAAACTAATAGTGTCCCCGATTTATTTCTTGTATGTTCAAAACCTCATTTTAATTAATTCTAGAATGAAAATGTTCGTTGCTTTATAAAACCTGGTGCGGTATATCTCAAAAATTCGTGAAATTTTGCATGAAACTTAAGGATATATAGAACGAAATTCCTGATAAAAATGGTAGTCCGTTTGAATACTAGATATTTCTAACTGACATCTTATTGTCTTATCTGTGAAAAAAATATTTTACAAAAATAGCATTACTACCACACAACTTATGTAATGATTTTTTTTAACAACTGGAGTTGGAATAGATCTTGTAACATCACATGCAATATTAATAATAATTTAAATCTCTTATCATTCAAAGCAAGCCCCCTAAATAACCTCCTGTTTTTGGTCTTTTAATGTTTGTTATGATTTCCTAACCTTATAACTCCCAAATGTAACCCTTTCATGTGGTGCCCATAAAATCCACTTGGTATTGACAATAATTTTCTCATATTGAAAAAGATGGTAGAAGAAGCCTCCAAACTAAGCTATATGTTTTGGAGTCATTGTCAACTTTTTTTTACATTCAATGAAAATTGTCCAAAGCAGTGGAATGATAGTGAAGATTCTAAGGGATGCACACCACCGATGAATAAGACTCCCAACGTGGATGTCGCTAAATAATGATAGCTATAATACAGGATATATATAAGCGAAATGACAATAATTTACACTTACCGTGTATGTTAGCACTAAAAGGGGGGCTAGCATGGCTCCTATCATTATTAGGTTCCATTAACTCTATATAAATTGTGTAGTAATGGAAAATGAAATCCATGGTTAAACCTTCAAATCCTACCATGCAGCAGCCAACCTTCTTTTAATACTGTACTTTGAAAGACTTAAAGATGACCGTATAAAGCTCTCAGGAGTTTAAAGCTCACATACAACCCGTTGTTCTTTGTCTGACTGTAATTTATTACTGCTTAAACTCGTTGGAAACTGGCCTGAGGAAATGCTCACAATAATAATCACTCTTCTCTTGATATACATTTGTTTAAAAAAAACTGTACCAAAGGCATTGTTCTAGACGGAATTGTTTGCTTTTCTTAAAATGTTAAAAGCTAAGAGACTCTAAATTGAAATAAATTGCGTTAAGGTTTATGTTTTGCCAAATATATACGAGGCTGTGAATGTACATAAAGATACATTTTTGACTATATTTAGTAAAAGACAAGTGGGGAAAGTACTAAAATCAATATGATTTGTAAATAAGCTTTCAGCGCGTTGGGAAATATTTCGATGGGGTGGGGGGGGGGGTTAATTTCTTGAAAAATATTATGTATTACTAGGCGAATATCTTCTTATGTTGCTTGTGGCATTTTCAGATAATGTACCGTTAACGAGATGAGTGAACGTACTATAGGATTAGCATATGTAGGCTGAAAGAAAATATGGATGCCTCTTTATGTTAACAATTTTGAAGAAGTTTTGAAATTCACAATAAAATTAGATGTACGAATTGCATTATTTCGCCCTTATTTGGTTTTTGTATATATGGTGGAAAATGTACGTTGAAATTGTCGTTCTAGTCTAGAAATATAAAGAATTCAAATTACAATCCAAAATTGTTCCATATTGAGACATAGTAGACATAGTCAGCAATTCCGTTGTTTAATTTCCCAAGTTCTGATAGTATTGCAGTAGACTTTCTGTATACACAACCTTGCGTTTTGGGAAAAACAACTTGGTTTATTTATGAGATGCTGTCTCATATGTTTATATATCCAGGAATGGGCGTAGCGAGAGTGGGTCTATTTCTCCCTTCAGCCCCTAATTATGGCCCTGTCCACGGAGTGTCCATGAATCTGATTTAATGGCCTGTGGGTAGCTTTTTTCGGATGAGTGTGTCCCCTCTAATGCCGCAGTTATATGGCTGGACTGTTGTGTTGTGGCAGGGTAACATTTATTGCGGATGGTGCAATGTCTTTACTCGGACCCTCAGCAGTGCTCTTACATCAGAATAGCTCGTTGTTTGACTTCTACTCGTTATCACGTCTATGTATAATCCTAAAAGCTTTTCCATGTCGGAAACAAAGTGTTGCCCAGCCCTTGTCTCGTTGCCTGCATGTCCACCCCAAGCAGAGTTGCTCTCGCATGCTGGAAAAACCCATATTGCATGCACGAATTTTGCAGTCAAGGAAGGCATCGGCTTACGCAAGAATAATGATTTTCGAAATTAAAGCCTCGAAACGTATGCTGCCAGTGGTCAATTTGTCTTATTTGCAATGTCTGGGAGGCGTTCATGCTTAGGAGGGAGAAGAAGAAAAAAGGAATAGCTTTAAATGTTCTGTATTCTTAGGTCCAAACTGCTTGGCTGCAAACGTACATGTATGCGATAATACTGGTAATCTTTAAGTGTAAATGCATATGGGATAAGTGTTGTTTCTTTCTTGCAAGCTCCAGCAGATGGCAAATAGAATGAGATGATGAAAAGAGCTTTCAAATCTGCTGACTTGGTACTCCACTATTTCAAACACTTCAGACTACTATGTTCCATGTACATTGGCGTATCTTGGTTTCATTTTAAAAATATATTTATTTAAACTTGTACAATAGTAATCGAGACACTGCATGGACTCGAGTTTTGTTACAGTAGTGTAAAAACAAAAATACATGAATTGTCACAAAAATTGAATATCAAAATTTAAACATATTCTAGCATGGATATATCCTATTTACTCGATAAACTGCCTATTTGACTTCTCTATTAAAGCACGGCAAGGTTACTTTTGTCCTAATAACATAATAGCCATAATGATGTTTAATTTCTTATTGTTTATTTATTTGGTGGAAATTGGTATAATAGTAGGATGAATGACATTGTTAACTACTGTTAGCAAACACGCTATAGATTTTGATCCATGCAGAGTTTATGCAGTCAAGGCTATCCATTAATTAATTACACAGTCAAGATAAAACTAATCGTGTTACAGATATAGACATTAGTGTATGTATTTTCTGGCAAGCTGTTTTTTTTCATCATGTTTTTTTAACGAAACAACATGTGTAGTTTGAGTGGTGGCGCCATCTTATTTTGTCATGGAGTATTTAATCTCCTATATTCCATTCTGAGGAAAAGATTTACATGATGTAGTGCTTTTGCTTCATTACCCGATATGTATTTTGAATTTTGATTTTCACGCCCAATTTGTGGAGGTAATTTCCAGCATTAAATTGTCTAATTGGGAAGTCAGCTGATGAAGGCGTTGTGGTTGGATGGCGTATACAATGTAGCGCCTCAACTCGAAGTGCTGCATTGCCTATAAATGTGCCCAAGATGGAGGTTTTCTTTAGCTCTCAATTTCAGATATTTCAGGAGGTAAAACACATCTGTATGCATGTTTATGATCAGTATGCAATTTAACGAGGAATAAAAGAGCCATTTTGTTAACGCCTAGCTGTGAAATTTGCGTATGAAAATAATTCCGACTTGCCAACCTTTCGTCCTTTTCTCTTTGAAAATTATGTTCGGTTTTTATGCTATTACGCTGCAACGTGCATATAGTGACTGCATTTTCAAGTAGATTTAAATGCGGTTTGCTACCATTGCGAGCACGTCTGTTTCTAAGTGTTTCTAAACCTCTTGAGCTCCACCATGGTCAGACAGCGCGCTTTTGCATGCAACATCAACTTGCCGAGCTTAAAATAATGCAAATGTACATCTTCCTGGAGGGGCCTTTGAACCTTTTACGCATAATTTCAAGGCATAAGCCGCCAATTGCGCGATAATCTGAATGGGCCTACGAGGTTAAGGCGGTCTTCAGTTTGTTGCTTATATCCTGAAGATGAAGACGAAATACACTGACGTTTCATTTCATATACCCTGCTTGGGTTGTTCATATCAATTTCAAAATCTGCCTTACATGTAACATGGAGGAAATGTTATTCATATGCAACTCAATGAAATATGTTTTTATCATCTCTGTTTATATCTTATGTTAAGATCCATTATTATATTAATTAACATTGGTATTATTTTTTTTTCTTGCAGGCTTTGTTCAATGTTCCTGCCACCCACCGAAAGTTTCGTGGCCGCCCTGCTCTTTGCCGTGCATCCCATCCATACTGAGGCCGTACGTATATTAATTATTGTTGCCAGCTCTTACTTATTAAATTATTGGGGCATCGCTGCAATACGGTGCCCCATGTCAACCCCACTCTTTTTCCCCTCTTTCCCATCAAGATTTTTCCTATTTTAATACTCTTGGGCATCCGCATAAAAGCAACTTCTATATTGGTAAAATTGGCAACTAGTTGCATCCTCTCTCTATCAATCCCCAACCCGAGTTGAGTTTTAGTAGACATACAAGTTTTTGCGTTTTACTAGTATGCTATGTTGAATGAAATTTTTAGGAATCCCAAAGGCTTCAATATGCTTTTTTTTTTGTTAAATGTTTTTAGGATAGCGCGCCAACAGCTTTTAAAAGCAATTGCTATCTTTCTATAAAATTGTTCATTGGTAGACCGTGCAATAGCTTTGTACATACCATTATCTAGTGTCTTCCAGCGACGATTTTTCCCCTTTTCTTGGTGATTTAAGTGTATCGTATTGAAGGGGAATGCAAAAAAAAAGCAAGATGAAATCGCATTTCAACGAGAAAGTCAATGAAGTTGCTTAATGTTCGCCATTGCATACATTTAAGGGAATCAGGACCATCGATAGTGTCTCCTTCCCTCGGCTTAGTGGTTTTTGGGATAAAATCGATGGGCAATAAAAGCCATCCAATTGGATTTAGTTATTATTTCTAAAATCCTATTTAAAATGCGTATTGCTTCCCTGAAAGAACAAAAAACAGCCCTAAATGTGATACACTGGTTACAGGGGCATTTTAAATGACTTACATCGGGATTACATTAGGATTATGTCAAGTCTAAATGAGTTTACATGCATTATTAATACTGTGGAGGGACATGACATTTGGTTAAAAGATAAGACGTCAACAGTTCGTTTACATGTACATGTGCGCAGAATAGGATATCTAAAACACTAATATGCGTTTATAAAGCTATACTTGGTGTATAGTTTATTTAAAATGCACACGGGCAAGAAATTTTGCATAACATTAACTATGCAATGATAAGACGTCAGTCTGTGTATAAGACGTGTAGTCTGATAAATTAGGAAATATTAAATGATATGCTTAGTAAAATAATTATATACAATAAATTACAAGAACATACATAGTTTGCAATCTAATCTTAGTACTAACATGAAGTTTCAATTCCTAATAATGATAACTAATCCTTCCATACGTCAAATTCATTTTAATTAAACTTTTCAGTATAGCTTAAATTAATAATCCTATTTCTTCTGCAGGTTTCTGGTGTGGTGGGACGTGCTGAGACGCTTTGCTCGGTATTTTTCCTAGCTGCATTTTTCTCGTATTGCAAATGCGCAGGGAGAAGAAAGAAAACTGGTAAGTACTAATGATGGCATTGTTTCTTAAATATATATTAAAATTAAGGCTTACATATTCGAAAAAATCATATAACTTACAAAGGCTTACTTTTTTGGAAATGCTATTTGTGTGAAATACATGGCATTGCATCTGTTTATAAATCATGAAAGCTGATTATGTATAAAGAAGCCGAAACATTTTCTAAATAAAAAGTTACCATTTAAATGATTCTATACATTGGTGAATAATCATCATTTATTTCTTGTAATATTCCACTCAATATTTCAAACGTTTGTCAAATCATCCAGATAGCAATGTGCAGTACTTTAATACGAAAATGCTTGTTATGAACATGTATTACTTTTATTTAATCAACATACATGTATCCATGTCAAAACGTATCTGCGATGCATTCTAAAACATATTGCATATTAGTTTTAGAAAATGGGAACTATGTTTACCGTATTTGAAATTCCATAGTTAATGAAACCTGCAAGCAGCAGTCTCATGACCTCTTATTCAGCTCTATCACGTATTTAGCTCGCTATTTTAGGCGCTTTTCTTCATAAACATGTAAATCCAATACTTCAAATTTGCTAAAAGTGTATTGACACTATTATTCATAATTAATTATCTTCCATTTTGCATTTTTCCCACGTAAACGATATTTTTTCGCCATTAAATGGCGTGCTTTTTTAGTGCTTTTAATTTATGGTTTGAAAAATGTGACATTCCCGCAGTGATTCGCAGCACTTTTGCTGCTCATGGAAAAATTGTCCATTAAAAATTCATCGACATGCTAATTGGGATAATGCATCGACGTGCTAATCTGCTTTTAATGCGTGATTTTCAACGACGTAACTGCGATCTTGTTAAGTGCACCAACTAAGCTAAAAGCTATATATGAGAAATAATTGCCAAGCTACAACGCTGCTGGCTTTAATTTTAAAAATTAGTTTTTAAAATGGTTGCTGCATGATTTTAGCTGTACAAGTAGTATCCATTAGTAGTAGCTAAGTAAATATGTCTGCTCTTACAGTATGTGTTTAAGCTTATCCAAGTTTTCAATATGCAAGATGCATTAAGGTAAAATTGCTTATACTCTCGTAATGTCATGTCTAAAAATAAGTGGATCCTTAAGTGAAATTTCACTATTTTTAAAGGACATTTTTGAGAAACAAACTTTAAGTCATGTGCATGAATCTCTATTATTGCTGGAACTGAAAAACTAAAGAAATCTCAAAACACATCAATATAATTAATTTCTTAGTATGCAATTTTCATCTGCATGATTGCGCTGACGCATCTTCACATTGTCAGTAAATTAATTATGGATAGTCGGGATTCCTAACGTGTTGCCAAAAATAATTTAGCTGATGACGTTTGTGTCACCTCCCATGATGAGAAAAAACTAATCCCATATGGGGACATTCTAAATTAATAAGCTAATTTTATAGACTGACTTGATGGCGTTTCAATCTCCAGAGAAAGGTCCCCCAAATGGTATCTGAAACATGCACTAATCTAGAATATCTATGTTTGGGCGTAGTTTTAGCAACATTTTTTTAATTTTCAAACATATGGTATATTGCTGTAGTGAATGTGGTAGTACAAAAACAGGTGGGGTATTATGTTAGAAGTAAACAGAATCCAATCAATAATAGTAAGTGGTGTTAATATCCATCCTTTTGCAAGGCGTTCTTGTATTTTGGTTGCTGCTCGCAGCTAGGACCCATTGCATTTTTTTAGACATCTACCTTTTTACAATTATTGGATTAACCTGTTTCAAAAACTTACTAATATCATCTAGAAAAATGCAAAATGTGACAAACGATACGTTGGTGCACGCTTAAAAGAGGAAAGTGCGACAAGAATTCATTAATTTAAATTTCGTCGCTTAGAGCACTAATTCCGTTTCGTTGAAATGTCCTATTTTTTATTGGCGAATTTTCTCGGCAATTATATCGCATCTCAAGCATCCTAATGTTGAACAAATATCCCTTAATGTGCTCACTTAATCCTGACCTGGCATTTCCAAATAAATTAAGCATATGCACGGAACGGTTATGGCGCATCCACATTTTAAGACTTAAATACCTTTTAATTGGCCGTGACAAGTTTGTTAAGTCGTGGTTCATGGCGAATTCGTGTCAACGAAGTAAGACGATGTGCATAATTTACTCGTATTTCTGCAAAAGTTTCACCCCGTTGAACCTTGTATTTCCTGCGGCCTCAATTTGCTTTATTCCTTTAAAAGGTCTGCATTAGTTTATTGGGGCCGACTTGGCTTCTTTTTCACCTCTTAACACCACCAGTGCTACCAAAAGGGATCTCGATCTATCTACTCTTATTCGTAAACCTTTCAGACTTTCAGTATTAAAAATACAATGAAAACGAGCAACGGTTCGTAATTAAGGAATAATTAATCTTTACTCGCTGTCATGCTCAAGCTCACTAAATGTGACTTTAGAGCAGATCAAGCTTAATTAATAGTGATACTGGGACGAATGAGTTTCTTGTAAAGTAACCTGCACCGTATTATGCAGGGAATCTACAATTAATTTCATCATTTTTCAAGTACATATACATTCAAAGTTTATAAGCAAAGGGCTTTCATTTAGTTTTTCTGCAAAACTATAACACCGAATAACTGCTCTAGCTTTTTTATCTATCTTCAACTCACGACATTGCTTTAAAATAATTTTTCTCTCATTTTCTACTTAAAAAATCAGGTTGAATTAAATCTGATTGCTTTGCTGTTAAACTGGAAATAGAATATTTCGTGGAATAACTATGATTGTCCTAATCAACCGTTACATTTACATATATTTATGAAATTGTAAAGACCTTTAGAAAACTAAATGAAAATGTCCTTAAAGTCAGTTACGAGAGCTGACTTTGTTCCTCTGGTTTAGTCCCTTGATATAAAACTAGAGATATTGTTGGTTGGTTCCGTCAAAATTTCATCTATTTCAAAGACTGTAAACACCTTTTCTATACATGTTCTATTTTGATTATAAGTTTACTGCAGTGCCTGGTCTTATTATGTACTATTATAAAGTTTCTGTGTGAGAAAGTTTTCGCAAACTCCTTTCCATGTCTTGGTAATGATATACGAAAAAATGCATACATCTTTATGATAAAGTGACATGTATAGGTATAGGTATAAAAATGCATGAAATGGCAACTCCAAGCATCCTCATTCATCTCATCTTTTTTCTTTTCTCTTTGTATTTTTCATCTCATATATGCTTTAGCCCTCTCTTCACAATAACTCCAGGTTTTACAATGATAAGAAAAAGATAGCAAGTGGCGAATCTTATTTTCCGAACCTGAAAAAATCCCTTTTTGGATGAAAACTTGGCGAGCATTTTGTGCTTAGAGAGAAACGAGAGAAGGGAAGATTGCTCTGAAGGAGATTAGGAATATTAGAATAGACAAGGCAGAATGACAAAAATAGGAAAGGAAAAGTACACCATCAGCCAATGTGACTAGGCAGCTATTTTTTCTACGAGCATATAAACAAGGAGATGCGCATAACAGTGTTGAGGAAGACATGGAAGGGCCTTAAAATCTTAAACTGTACTTTATTTTATCCTACACTCCGTACTTATATTTCCCTAAACTTTAGCAATATTATGTTGGAAATATATGTTTCCGTCATGAGTATGTGAGATAATGCTGTTGGCGACCCATTTTTTATTTCCCCGCAGCATCTTGGTGCCACAAGTGATATAAACTTCTAAAATTGAATACTACAATTTGAAAGTTGTCATATATGGAGATTTGTCACGCTGCGCATTATGGTATTCTTTAGGGAGGAAAAGAGATAAAACTGGACAAAAGAAATATTCGCTCAAAGTAAAAAAGGAAAAACTTTTGAAAAGTTTTATAGACAAACAAAAAGTAGGCATAGTGTTGCATGATGGATATTGTAGATGTTTTTAGAGCTGTGGAAATATAAAACAACTGGAACAGTGCTCTTATTTTATGTATTAGATACTTAAAATATGCTTGGATTTTTTCCCGGATGATTTACTGAACACTCTTACCGTAACAAGTATAGATATTTGATGCCATTTTAACATTTTATAATAGCCATATGAGGTGTAGCGCGTATAAGCCGTCTTTGTTAATTATTTGAGAACTGGAAAAGTAAATAAAACTTAGGTTTAACTTTTATTTCTCTCCTTAGTGTGTGGCCATCGTGAGTAGAAAGTATTTCAATGTCTTATCTTCTGATGGGCTTCTTATGCGTTAGGGACTCGACCTTTAGCAGAAAGATAAACGTAGAGTGGATGACACAAAACAACTGCTTAGCATTCCACGCATTGGTTTCTTTTCCTTTTGTTTTGCTTGGTGCCATAGAAAGCAGAAAGACAACTGCGGTAGACGAAATCATATTCTGAATACTGAGATACGTGCTGCACTTCACTCAATCTTTATGAATGTAGATTCAATAATGGCATTGGTGTCTTAGTTATCCTGGTAGAAAAGTGCAAGAAATTATACATAACTTGAACATATCGGACCTTACTTGGTAACCTATGTATGCAACGTTAAATCTGAAGTTTTCCTTTATGATTTCAAATAACCATGCAATTTTTCACCACGCAGTGTTAATCTTGTTGAATCTCGGCTAGAACATTTAACTTGGCATAAACTTTATTTTGCGTCACTGGAGCTAAAATCTTTATCGCGGAAAAGCAAATTTTCTATTGCTTCCCTCACCAGTATCTAGAAAACAACAGTGTTTGTGTTTCTTAAAATGAGTGTACTTACCAAGTTTCATTAATAATGAGTTTAATATAGTATAATCCAACAATCCATTTTAATATTTTGGGCGCCCCTAGCCACGAGCGCCCTAACCTCGCTACGCCACTGTTTTGGACTCCTAAACCATTGTGAACCAAGTTGAACCAACCACCTTTTATGCATGAATTACGTAATTGTATTTATCCGAAACAAATGGTAATCCGATTGTGAGCTATTTGTATTTCTTGTGTCATACATTGTATTTGTTCTTGCCTGCAGTAAGTTAGTGAGGAAGCTTGAATATGTTCAACAGATCCAAAGGCAATTTGGGACTTTAGGTCGGTGTTGTTTGCAGTAATTGAAGCAGATAGTGTACAATGTTGCTTTTTCTACATATACGAGTCATAAAAAGCTCATTAATGGTTCGCAATGCGCCATATTCATGAGTTGTGCTTCCTCAGCATTTTAATATATCCTGTTCCTGTTGCGGCACATTATTTCACATGATGAGACTCATTTTCCTCCGTCGCAGTGGCGAAAGTTATCATATTCGTAATAATAATAACAATAATAACAACAACTACAGCGGTTGCTTAATATGCCTTCTCGGCCTTCCCATTTTCTCTTTCTCTGTGTACGAAATTTCTCACCACAATTCCAAATAAACAACAACAAAAAAGCACGCACATTTTTATTCTGAAGCATTGTGGAGTTGCATGACACCAACAATAAATTGGACATGAAATCAGATAGTCCACTCGGGCTGAACTAATGCGCATAAATTAACTTGTTGGAAAACTGGATTTTTTTGATTTTGAACAGCAGGCTGTTGCAAATTGGGAACGTGATATGGCGTGATGCACGCCTTGCCAATCATACATGCCCCATTATTGTCATATCTGACACGTTTTGCGTGTAAAGTATACGACACAAAACGTTAGACCCCGAACAACGGATTTTACGAAACGATAATTAGAAATTTTGTCAGGATGAATTAATAATTGGTCTTTGTAAAATGAATATTTCACTTATTAAAGGGTTGTTAAACCTTTTGTAGCATGGCTTTTAATGCAAATCATATGTTACGCAACATGTATCTGCGACACGCAATAACTTTACTAAGCCTGCACAGGATTTGTAATGGGTCTTTTTTTACATATAATAAAGTAATAAATTTAGGTACTATGAAGTTATCGGGCCTCAATTTACAGAGGCTATGTATACAATGTCAGATCGGATCCATCATACTG
>JAQGAE010000221.1:0-45892 GCA_034696685.1 Julus scandinavius | reverse complement strand
GACCTCGACCTGGGAGCGAACCCAGCATCTTAGGATCGAGAGGCAAGCACGTAGTCCACTCGACCGCCGGCGTCGGCCATACTTTTAACTGGATGACAAAATAATGACAGAATTTACGATTTTCTTTCAACCAACTGAAGCGACCTTGACCTCTTGATAGTCGGCATTTCGAATCTGAACTTTGACCAATAAATGACCACCATGAATAATCTGAACAAAGTTTTATGCCAGATACACACATTACCGAACATTTGTCGGTCGACGACGTCACCATTGCTTAACACACAGACTCGAGGTCGCCCGACAAATGTTTGGTGATGTGTGTATCTGGCATTACAGTTTCCATTGGATGACCTTGTGATGTTATTTAAAATATTTTGACTAATTTTGGACCAACAGAAGCCTATAAAGGTTTAGCCAAATTGTGATCACCAACACAAATACGTATAAGTACGTGGCTTCATTAGTAGCAACTGCCAACTGCGGTCTTCAAACAGCTAGAGAAAGTGCATGACCGATTAAAAGTATACTCTTATTTATTTTGATTAACCTCATTTTATTGAATATAACGCTAATATTTTACATTCATTACCCTCACGTATGCTTTTAGACTCGGTTGCATTTGGTCAAGTAGCGGCTTATTTTGGGAGTTGTCCTACGAAGATTAACCAACTTTAAAATCGTCAAATGGTAATTTTTAAATTAATATTATTTCACCAACACGAATTCCATATGTATTTACTGTACATTTATCATGCAGTACAATTCATTTTCCATTAGTTCCCACATTATAAATTCCTTATAATGCAAATTATAATTCGAGTAAACGGAAATTTAGCTACTCACAATAAATGCCAGGTTTTTTTTAAAGTCCATTCACCATGTTATTTCATTTAAAAAAATATCAAACTCGTTTTTGGTTCTACCTTGAACAAATAAAGCTTTAGTCAATGCTTGATCAATTCTGGCTTAAAAAGATAAATTAGAATTGGACAAAATAGTTTAGGAGATGTAAAATAGTCATGGAAGCTCTTTATAATCGTTCAAAAAAGATCATTTTGCATCCTAAATGTAAACTTATAGCTCCAGAAGACACTAAGAATGTATGAGTATTTTATTGGTAATCCAACTTTGAAATTGCAGGAATCAAGTTCAGAAACCAGTAAAGAATATTTGGCAGGAGACATCATCATTGAATGCGAACCTTTTGTCAAATGCCTGACGGCGGAAAAAATACAGAGTCACTGTTATCACTGCTTTGATCGATTTGCTGACACTGAGTGTCGCAGGTGCAATGTTGTCCGGTATTGCAGTCGGTTATGCCGGAAGAAAGACAAAAAATTCGGCCACAAGTTCGAATGTCACTTATGGCAGCAGTCGACATCCTTCCGCCATTTCTGCAGCCAGGGCGTCGAGGATGCAGACATGAAATATTTCCTGCTGCGACTTATAGCCCTATTGAGGATGAAGCCTATGTTTGCATGGGAGACATTCACATGGGCATTTGGAGGTCCTACGTGCTTCAACGACCTCCTATCTCGGGATGAAATCCGGCGAGGATTACCAACAGGGCTTCACGAATGTCTGACGATGAAATCCTACATCGATGAAGCCTTTCCTCAAAATAAAGCTGAAATTTCTCATCTTTTCAAATTGGCTCGAGTCTACCTAACAAAGCGTTTTGCCATTTTGGACCCCTATAGTGCTGCAACACTTGGCTGGGGCATTTATATCATCCCGGCCACCATTGCTCATACTTGCAAGCCCTCAGCCACCTTCTCCAACATTGGACTTAAGCTGCAGGTAAGAGCCATAAGAAGTATTGCAATTGGAAAGCCGCCTAGAGTTAGCTACTTAAAAGAACCATTGTTCAGCAACGAACGTCGGGAACAGCTTTTGGTACGCTTCAACATTTTCTGCCGCTGCCTAATGTGTAGGCCACGAATTGAATTCCTAAATAGTCGCGTTATGCTAAGTAGGCGGCTGGTTGAAATGAGCATGCTGAGACGTGCCCATACCTTACCCCAGTTCTCGTGGTTTACGTACTATAAGCGTCACAAAACTCTTATCAAACTGTTGAAAAAGTTGTTTTACGAATTCGATGAAATCATCACGAATCAGTATTGCGAAACTCTTTTAATTGGCATGAAGGTACTAGCAAACAAAACGCGTTTAATTCATTTGCGTCATTGTGCTATCGAACATATTTTGAAAACGTACGGAATGGAACATCCATATTCCCAATCTGTCATCGCTGTAGCCAATTCTTACTTCAACTAGAACGATTTTATATTGTATACATGCTGTAAAAGAAGTGATTTTGTGTTGTACAACACATGTTTATTGCAGCATTATTGCACTCTACTGTTATTTATCGAAAATTTTAGAACCCCATATGCAATTGTAACAAGTGTTGAAATAGAATGGAGGGACTTGAAACAAATGACTACGAAGTTATTTAAACCCACATTCTATGAAGGTATCTTAATCGTGATATGCATTCATACTTGTATACATGATTCTTTATTAGTCCTCTAAACCGAATATTACATATCGCAATTATGAGGTTAACTTGCATGCTTTGCTTTATATCTTTATGGATTCTAAAGCAATTTCGTTATCATTCCTTTTTTTATATGAAATTTAATTTTTTACAGTGTATACATGTTTTAACATTTTTGTACTTGTTAATTAAGTGGATAAAGTTTTATCGTTGTAATTTTACGATCCACTATTTGAAAATAAAATTCCGATTATATAACGGTTATAGTATGTAGTGTAAAGTTGTGCTAGTATCGTCGCCGTTCACTGTCAAAACTGATGGAAAAACAAACGGCACTGTGACGAATATGTGTAACTTCAACAGAATTTTTAAGAAAAGAACACGTGGAAAATAGAATGATATTATACTCCACTAGCAGTGAAGAAATTTGATGGTACTTTTTCATCAAGTTTATGACTGAACTGTCACGCAACTGATGTGTGATTGTTTTGGCCTTAAATTTTCAGGATCAATTTACCCAACATGGAAAGGTCGATGATAACGCCCATTAAAGTGTATAGTGTATACCTTCACGCAAGTTGTTAAATATATCAACTATAATATGCAAAATCGCATACCAACTTTAAAAGGGATGTCATTGCAACAATGGATAAAAATGTTGTAAGCATGTAGTATGTACATACTATACGAGATTTTCTATATTCAATAGAGAGAAACGTACGTTTCACTTGCCGTTAATGTTAACCCCATGTGCGCATGCTCTGTTGAACGGTCAAATTCGGCGTTAAATAAACGTTTAGCATGCAATTTGACGGTAGGGCTCCATCCCATATATGTAAAAGTTTCCATCCGTCATGCGCAGTCTGTGAAAATCACGTTAAATTTGTTCAACCGTTGAAAACGTTCTATGTAAATTCTTCACATTTTTCAGGTATATGCGCAATTTCAAAAAAAATACGGTTATTTTGCCCTTTACCCAGAATCCCTTGCGCGTTACTAGGCCTATATGAGTTTCGAAATAATGACGTCATCGATAACGGTTATTTTTGTTGCTAAATCTCTCTAATATTGGATGCATTTAACACATCAAAAAGTATCAATTTTTTTTGTTTAAAATATTTTATCTTGTCGTATTATTATTGAACACATTAACGATTAAAGGTCCTTTTAGACACATCCTTTCCGCACCCGTTACGTCTCCGTTAAGTGTTAAAAGTTAAGTACAAATAAACAACACTATGACTGATGTATGTAAATGCGTTATTAGAATTCTTGTGCATCTTGTGTATCTGGTAAAATTAAACGATTATCGAGCCATATTTTCACTTTGTCCGTTAGGAGGCGTCCTTTTTTAAACAAAACTTGTGTAATTAATTGTTCCATTTTTCTTTCTTGCAGCCAACTCATTCCATTTACTGTTTGACTGAATCTGCTGCTGTTGTGGGCATTGGCTTCTTTACACTCGCTTTTAACCATTTGTTTTTACAACTTGATAAATACTAAATTATACGTTAATATGGTAATATAACTCTTATTCTTAACCATGAATGCTATTTCTTATTTATTGAAATTCTATAGTTGAAATGAATGTTTATTTAAAATCTAACATATTGGTTGATACGTTAGTTTTAAATTTCTGACTTTCTTTAAGAATTTAGGGTATTAGAATATTAACAGTATTAAAATTGACTCGTGGAGAAAATACAATTCAGTGAAAGGTTTCTAATTGCAGGCATCGGCATCAGGCGCCAACAACAATGTACAGTTCGTGCCAGGAGACATCATCATTGACTGCGAGCCTTTTGTAAGATGCCTTACCAGGCAAAGCATGGAGACTCGTTGTTATCTTTGCTTTTCCCCCAACGTTGCAATTCTGTGCTCAAATTGCAACTTAGTCAGGTATTGCAGTCAGGAATGTCAAAATCTAGACCTTGCAAACGGGCATGCTATTGAATGTGATGTGTGGATGAGGAATGGGGAATTTCGCCACACTTGTAGCCAATTTGGAATGTGTTCTGATCTTCATCGTTTCGTGATGCGACTATACTCCATGATCGAAACGAGGCCAGAGTTGGCTTCTCAGAGATTCCCTTCATGGCTCGGGCACAATCCATCCTTAAATGATGTTATTATGTCTTTTTCGGAAATTACTATCATGGATAAAAAAACTATGGACACCTGTCTAACAATATTTCAGAGCATAAGAAATAATTTCCCCAGAACACTCCTTGTTTTTGCTAATATTGTTCATTTTGTTAGAATCTTCCAAACAAAGCGTTATGGAATTGAAGACGAGACCAACACGAAAGTAATAGGTTGGTGTTTCTGTGTCGCCTCCTCTATCCTTGGCTACTCTTGCAAGCCCACGGCCATCCTTCTATACTATTGGAATAAGTTGCAGGTAAGGGCCATCGCTCAAATTCCGGTAGGGGAGAAACCAACTGTTCAGATTTTAGTGAAAGAAGCTGGTAAGAGACGTCAGAATATTCTCATTCGTGAGTACAACATTTCGTGCTTTTGCGAAATCTGCGATCCTAGTGACGATCAAGTGGTGGTGCATCGTAGAGTGGTTGCACTATTTTCAAAAATTGGAGCATTAGCTACGATATATAATGGTAATCAAGCTCCGTATGATTGGTCTATCATCGTCAGAGATAATAACGAAATCATCTCGGTGTTTCGGCGAATTTATAATGAATATGATCATCGCATTACGCAACAGTTTTGCAAAATGTATCGTCTTGGAATGAAGTTTAACATAAGGAAGAACATTTTGGAAAATCTCCTTAACGAGTCGTTAGACCATTTAATTAGAACTTATGGAATTGATCATCCAAAGTTTAAAACTTTTTATAATAATGCGTGCAATTACTCCGACAGTCAATAAATAATATTCCCCGTTGACTGTCTAGGTTGTTTTGAAGATTGTTCGGTCAAGAAGTGATGATGTGAATTATGACATGTTTTCTAATCGTCGTATATGAATTTGCTATTGCGATTTATTGCATTTTATATAGTATGTTATAATACAAATTTATTCTTTTCAGTAATGCAGCTGTTACCTGAATGTTATACTTCATTAGTATGAAAATTACGTGATATTTTGTAGTGTATTTTTTCTCCAAAACCCTAATGATTTTATCGTTAAATAGAATATGCAATTTGGAGAAGCGGGTATAAAACCTTTTTGAGTTGTTTGCAGTTTGCATATACCCTTAACAGAATGTCACTTTGAAATTTTGAAGTTGAGGTGAATATTTTTGTTATATTTTAGGGAATCTGATGAATTTGTATCCATTTGGAATTTTACTGCAAATTTAGTTTTAATTTTCACATTTGCAATATATATTTATCACATTTCTGCTATATTGGGTTTTTTTTAGAAACCCTCAATATAGTAAATTTTAATGTTGTACACATTTCGTTGTAAATATACATTCTCGATGAAATGCTTATGCATCGATGGAGTGATTTATGCAACAGTATGCCTGTGGCATTCCTTTGACATCAAGAGGCATACATGCCAGATTTTCTGTATTCAATATTGGATGCTTTTAACAGATCAGAAAGCATCGATTTTTATGTTTAAAATATTCATAAATTTCTAACTTGTCGAATAATTCAGGCCACATTAACGACTAAAGATCCATTTACATACATATGTACATGCCTCCAGCATCTGTTACTCTTCCGTTCAGTGTAAAAAGTGTCGTAAAAATAAACAACTATGCCGGATGTGTGTATATGCTTTAAATGAATTCTACGTGTATGACAAACAACTTGATAGGAAAGGAAAGGATATTTTCTTCATTGACATTAACTACATTTCACAGAACGGAAACTGGACAGACGTGTAACAGATTATGTAAATAGACCTTTAGAGTTTTTATGTCGGCTTTGACTAAAGCCGGGTCTCCACCAAGACGTACATTATACGTATATACACGTTTTTACAAACATAGACATTTAATAGCTGTACAATTTTTATATTTACATATATTTACAAAATGGCGGCTGAAACAAAACCGGAGGGCAAACGTTTTTGCATATGTTTGTAAAAACTGTATACGTACGTATAGTGTACGTCTTGATAGAGACCCGGCTTTAGGAGACGCCATTTTTTAAACAAAACTTTCGTAATTAATTGTTGACTATTTATATCTGGCTACACATTCATCTCATTCCATTTACTGTTTGACTGATTCTGCTGCTGTTGAGATTCAGCGAATACACGCTCCTTTAACCATTCGTTTTTACACCATTTCTATTACTAAATTATATGCATCATGTATTCAGAATGAATGTATTTGACGCCAACCAAAATTTGCTGAACGATTTCCAAACTAAATTCTCGCTCAACCATTCTGTAATTTGAAACATTGCATGAAATTTCATCCTAACTTTTAAATTACATAAATTCAATTCAAACACTTGTGTTGTTTAACAAAACTTTACTAACGATTTTATCAGTAAACAGAATCCTTTAAATGAGATTAATGATTGTGGCAGACTTTTTCAATTGTTTCCAGTTAGCATACACGATTTTTTGATGTTTACATTTGCATTATGCATTTCAAAAATCTATTATATTATTTTAAATTCAGCATGTTCATATATTTATCGTTGTAACAGATTTATCTTAATAAACTCTCTCATGTTGTATAATTTGATGGAAAATGCATTTTTTTTATAATGTTAAATTTGCATTAATAAATTACGCTATAATGAATTAGGTTCAATGTTAATGCGATGGATCGATTTTTTGACAGTAATCAAAGTTAATTTTAATTGATGTCTGGTGGGGAAGGATCTCATCACCTGCATGTTAAGGTAAATTAGTAACGTAATGTTAAGTTAAAAATAATGGTACAGAAATGCTGCAAAACAAAGCATAACAATTACATAATTTTTATGACCAATCTATTGATAAGATATCGGCATTACCGAACAAAATTTTCGCTTTGCTCGTTAGGAGGCGCTTTTTACTAACAAAAATCGCTGCAATAAATTGTTGAAAAAAAGTTTATCAGGATTGACATTTATTTTAGTCCATTTACTATTATAGTCAACTGGTTTTGGAGCTGGCGGATTTATGCTTAATGTTTTATTGTGAAACATTTTTTTATATTTCTATTCTCATTTTTACTCGTTGTCAACAATAAACTTCGATCGGAATGGTAATATAATCTTTGGTTTTAACTATTACATTAATGTTATTTCGTGTATAAGACCTAAGGCGAAAAATAAATGTATTCTAAAATAGCATAGACCAATAATTGTGAATTATAAAGAATTTTTATGTGCTAGTACATCATGACATAATTAATTGAATTTTGAATTTTATCTAGTATAAGGAGATTACAAAATAAATTAGCATCCTGGATTTTTTACAAGAATAGCGTAAAATTAACTTTCATGCACTTTTAAATACCAGTCAAGTCAGCATATAATTTATACGTTGACTAAATTTGTAAGGTCATTAATTACGTTTATTGAATTGCTGCTTTTTAAAGTATTAAAGTAACGTGTTGATGCAGAATTAAGAATAAAATAAAATTAGATGAAACTTATTATTGCAGGGAGCGGCTTCCTTTCCCGAAAACTACGTAGAGTTTTTGCCAGGAGAGGTTATCAACACAAGCCTTCCTTTTCTAAAATGCCTTACAAAGGAAAACATGGAGACTCACTGTTATAGTTGTTTAAAACCGAATGCTCAAATTCCATGCAAAAGTTGCCGCTTATTAATGTACTGCAGTCGGGAGTGCCAGGAAAAAGATCTACAATTAGGACACGAGTTCGAGTGCAAGGTGTGGACTGAGCAACCATTTCTTCACCAATTTTTTAACCAGACAAATTGTTTAGCGGATGGAAAGTTTTTCATAATGCGGTTATGTGCACTGCTCAAAATGAGGCCTAGACTTCCGCTTTATACATCAACGCACATAAAAGAAAGTTTCGCCCGCAATACATGTTTTAATGACCTGTTTAGTCGTCATGAAATCAAGACCGTAAAACCCAATAACTATATCGATACATGCAATATAATGCTAGAGGCTATTGACAATGTGTTTCCAGGCACCAACATTTCTCTGAATTATCTTTGGAAATTGGCTAACATTTTTCAAATGAAACGTTTTCCCATTCTAAACAGGACCAAGTCGCACATGATTGCCTGGGCAGTGCACACCAAATTCGCAAACCTTAACCATTCTTGTAAACCCACAGCCATTTTGATGAACAGAGGATTCAATGTAGAATTAAGGGCCATTGCTCCAATTTCCAAAGGAGTGATGCCTAGCATTTGTTACTTGAATCATAAGCTCTTAAACGTACTTGAGCGTCGGGAGCAGCTCAAGAGTCGCTTTAACATGGTTTGCCAATGTGAGAATTGTGATCCCACCAAAAATTATTTCTTAGTGGATTACGATAGAGTGAATGCATTTATTAGAACAATGATTCAACTAGAGACATCAAATCATCAATCTGATTTTAATTGGAATAATTTCGTAACAGAGCACGAAAACATCCTCGCGTCGTTCCGAAATGTGTATCACGAATACGACCAGCGCATCACGAAGCTAATTTGCTGGGTGACTTCTATTGGCATGAGGTACACAATAGAACCGACCTATTTGGAACATTATTATAATACAGCTTTAGACCATTTATCAAAAACTTACGGAAATAGGCATCATAACTATGCACTTATGCAAAATGAAATAAGCGCTTATTTCGTTAGAAGGAAAAATATTTTGAGGTAATTTTTTCCCTGAAAAAAGGCAGTTTTCAAAGTGGTTCTTTTATCAAAATATGAGAGATTGACAAAGATTTGTATTATTAAATTGGATTCGCATTAATGTGAAATTTCTTTAAAAACTGGATTGTTGTTTGTGCTAATCGTTGTTAAGATTTATAATTTTTCAATTAGTAAAATTCAGAACAAAACAATATATACATTGATTCGAATCTTACTTTATTATGAAATTAAGGTAAATTAATGTTTTATGAAAACTAAACTATTTTTTAATAATATTGCGTTTTAAATAAACTTCAGATTTACAATTCGCATTGTGCATTACTCAAATTTGCAAACATTGTTTTGCTTTAACAATTGAAAGATTTGTAAAATTCTTAGTTTATAACCAATCATATATTGACCAATAACAAAAACTGGCGGGACTTTGTTTTGGCGGAAAACAAAATTTATTTGATAGTATGGAAGGTAAGGACACCCATTTACCACAAATTAATATACAATGGATACAATTCTGACCTTTGGCCTGATCGCTACAAGGATTACAAAACAAAATTATTCCGAAATTATCCAAGTTTGACATTTACCACATTCCTTTTACTTTTACTGATGACTGATTCTCCCTCTAGCGGAGTGAGTATCATGTATATATCTACAACTATAGTTCCACGTTTGAGCACTTGTTTGTAACTCGTCAATTGATTGGCGATTTCGTTTTGAGAGTTACATTGTGAAAATCCAACTTTAATTCCTTCATTGCAATGGTAAATCAACCTTATTTTTATCCTTATTATTGAAGTTCTAAAGTGGGAGAAAGACTGCAAAAATGTAACTAAATTCAATATTTAGTGGTTATTGCCGATAGAATACAAATATGGTTAAATTTAAACATAACTTCGTTGATATTTTTATTTCATGTCGATTTGTCGACATTCAAAATTTAGCACTCATTAGTTATCACTTGCAGCATAATTTTGACTGATTTTAATTGATTACTGAACTAAAATTCAATCCGTGAATATTCTTTCATAATAAACACATTTCAAGTAATTAAACGCCGCTTTTGACTAAACTTTATTAATTCTATCAACACTTTTCAAAAACTCAGAATCTAAGTAGAAAACGTGTTTCTTTGTATGTTACCTATTTCTAAGTGAGAATCTGTAAATCTACTTTGTTTTCAGGCAATGACTAAAATACGCATCAACCGAGTAGATTACGAACCAGGAGACATTATTATCGAATGCAAACCTTTTGTCAAATGTCTAAAGGCGGCGTATATGAAGACTCACTGCTACGAATGCTTTGCTAACAAAGTTAAAATTAAGTGTACAAGTTGCTTTTTAGTCGGATACTGCAGTCCTGAATGCAATGACTCAGCCCTATCGAATGGGCACGCTACTGAATGTCACGTGTGGAGGCAGGCTCCAATGCTTTTCGTATATGATCATGGCAGGGAGGCTAATGACTCCAATATATTCGTTTTGCGGTTGTATGCTTTGTTGAAAACTAAACCCGAACTGTTAAATAAGACATTTCCTCCAGTATTTGGCGACCCTCGATCTTTCAATGACTTGTTGCAACTGGATGAAATCCGGAATGGGAAACCAGAAATGGTGAAAGAGTTCGAGGCGATGGTAAACCTTTTTAAAAGTATTGATTTTGAAACCGACGTTAAACTCCCCGATCTTTATGAATTGGCTCATGTCTATCTGACGAAACGTTGTGCCATTCTGGACGAGACCAAGTCGAAGAAAATTGGCTGGGGCATTTACGTTGCTCCATCTTTCATTGCTCACTCGTGCAGGCCAACGGCCTTCTTGGTGAGCCAAGAAGATAGGCTGCAGGTAAGGGCCATTGCCAATATTTTTGAAGGAAAACAGCCGACCATTTGCTACCTTAAATCACACTTCAAAGTCGTTGAACGACAAAAGCAACTCCTTAATCGTTTCAACATCAAATGTGGTTGCATGATCTGTGACACCGATTCCAGTTTATTGGTGGACCATTTCAGACTGCCTATACTGGTGGACGAAATGAAGACATTAGAGCGAGCTAACAAGTTATCAATGAATAATGATGATTGGGATTGGCTTCTTAAAATCCATGAAGCTATCATCGATGATTTTCAACTGATGTATCACGCCTACGACCGAAACATTTCGAAACAGTATCGTAGAATATCTCACATTGGCATAAAACTGAAAAGAACGAAAAACGATATGTGTGATCTGTTTTCGGAGGCCACAGATCGTTTATTGAGAACATATGGAAAGGATCATCTGATGTATAGAAATTTTCACTACAAAGCGCTTGCTTACTTGGGTAATTTTGATTTGTAATATGTCATGTAATCTTGTTCCATTTAACAAAACGCTGTTTAAAGGGATATGATGGTATTAAATAAAAATTCAAACAAGAGTGCGACTATAAACGTGGTTCAAATGTGGGTTGAACTGCTTTAAAATTTGTACAAACGAGTGGTCCCGAAACATGTATATATTTGATTTAAAAATGTGTATGATTATTTCATTTAGCATTCGCTAAACCTACTGTTATTTTGATATTACTGAATTGTCCTATGCTAAGTCTTTAGAGAGTATTTGTAATAGCGTTCTCAAGCATTATGTACACATTGTAAAAAAATAAAATTGTTTTGTGAAGTTATACATTTGTGGGGAAATTTTATTGAATTGCAGGTTTGTCAATTGTGGTGCAAAAATTCGGTTGACCACACCGCCTTCGCTATAACCTATTCTGTCGTAATGTTGGACTTTTAAAAGTAGATCTAAATTATATTAAAAGTTGTTTTGAGTTTCTAACTAAGCGCTAACATGTAGCACTCTATGAGAATAGTTCACTTTTAAATGCAGCATCAGTCCAACGAAGATTGACATGCTGTACATGTAGTAGTTTAAATTTCACTTCGTGTAAACATAAAATAAAACATAACATGCACAAGAAGAACTAATAATCCGAACATAATATTGTTGTATTGTGCTCACTTGTCGTGTTCTTTTGTTTTATCACGAACACGACAAACAAACAAGCTAACTGTGTTCGGATTGTTATTTCTTGGGAAGAGAAGACAAATCAGCCACGTGAAGGTGTCTAGACATTCCATCGGAACAAATGCTACAAGCTACCGATCATTTTCCACCCAATTAATTCATCGTTGTCGTTTTTCTGACCCTTGACCTGATCGATAGTATTTCACTAGAAAATATTTCTTTATATCGCAAGAATTGAAAATTCTTGCGATATACGAGTGATTAATTCATCACATTCCATTTACTGTTCGATTGGTTCTCCCTCTAGTGGTATTTAGAACCAGTTGCTCATCTATACTCTTATCTTAGCTTTGTTGTCAATCAGTTATAGAGTTTGCTTTTAGCGGTCTACTGTGAAATTATCCAACGTCAGGTTCTTCATAGAAATGGTAATTCAGCCTTATTTATGTACATTTACATAAATATGAATATGTAATGTAGAAATCTATTAGCATATTACATTCTAAATTTGACTTTTACTACTTCCTTGGAAAAACGGCGATTTAGCATAAATATTTTCATGTTTTATAGTATTGAAAATAAATGGCAACTGAGAGAAAGATTATTTAAAAATATAACTAAATAGTACATAGTTAAAAATTGTAATTTCTTTAAGCATATTTTGTTTTTGATACTTGGAGAACATTCTTTAATACGTAACGTAACATTCCAATCTATAAACGTAAAACCCTTTCTTGTCCACAACTTTAAACATCCCAATGTTTGACTTTTCACAGCATAATTTTTCGGTTAAAATTAGTGTGCTTACATATAATATAACATTTCTTCATAAAATCTTAAAATTATCATTTGTAGCCATGGCCTTAGTTGCCTTTGAGCCCCTAAACCCTAACCAACCAACCTATCATTTGTAGCCAAACCATTGGTAAAAAATCACAAAATTACAGTTGCAAATTCGTGTCTGAATTGTCCATCATAATAACAATATCAATGCCTTGTTTTCAAGAGATTAAAGATCACTTTAACTTCTCATTCTATTTGTCTTTATCTCTAAAGACAAAATAAGTAAATCTAGTCTGATTTCAGGCATCGAGTTCAAAATCCACCAGCAGAGTTGACTATGAGCCAGGAAGCGTTATCATGGAATGTGAACCTTTGATTAAATGTCTTACTGCGGAATACAAGCACAGTCGCTGTTACCATTGTTTTGCTAACAACGCTACAATTCGATGCAGAGGCTGCGAGGTAGTCAGATATTGTTCCAAAATATGCAAGCATGTGGACCTGTTGAACGGACACTCTATTGAATGTGACGTGTGGTATAGGGCGTCAATGTTTCGACGCTATTGTGCCCATGGCAGCGCGGAGTATGACTCAAATGTATTCCTTTTACGCATGTATGCCATGTTGAAAGCAAGGCCCAAACTTTTAAAAAAGAAATTCCCTTCAAGTTTCGGCGACTCTCCATGTTTCAATGACCTGTTGACTAGGGAGGAAATCAAGGATGGAAAACCAGCAATGACGGAAGAATTCGATAAGATGATAAAAATTGTCAAAAATATTGAATCTGAAAGCAACGATGAATTTCCCGATCTCTATAAATTAGCTCGCGTTTATTGTACGAAACGTCATGAAATACTGAACGAGACCAAGTCGAGGAGAATTGGGTGGGGAATTTACGTCTTCCCGGCCACCATTGCCCATTCCTGCAAACCGAATGCCATCTTGCTGAGCAAAGACAATAAGCTACAGGTGAGGGCCATCGCCAAGATTTCCAAAGGAGAACAGCCGACAGTGTCTTACGTGGACGGGAGTTTCGACGTCACAGGAAGACAGAAGCAACTCCTGGATAGTTTTAATATCCTTTGTCACTGCCAGAACTGTGAAATGGACCCATCATTATCGGTTAATTTTACTAGGCTGAGTTTACTAATGAATGAAATAAAATCAGTACTTCTAGGTAATATGCTTACATTAGCTGATCATAATATAAATTCGCTTTTAGAAATTCATGATGCTATCAGCGTGGACTTGAAACGGTTATATCATAACTTCGACGAAAATATTACGACTCACTATCGCAGAATATGTATTATTGGCATGACAATGGCAGGAAGGAAAGAAGATATGTGCAACTTGATTAGCGAGACTTATGAGTATTTAATGAAAACATATGGAACGGATCATATATCATATAAAACTTTCCACTCTAAAGCGATAGTATACTTGAGGGAATCCGGTTGTGAAATTGTTTTTACTGTAAATAGTTAGAATCTGGTATATATCTGTGAAGCCCATGTTAAAGGGGATGGTAGTGTTCGATGTATTTACTTTGCTCATGAAAGTTATTGTTTTATCATAATGTTTTAATTTTTCAAAGCGATTAAGTGATCCTAAAATATTTCTTATGTATTGTGATATTTTCTTTTATTGTTTTATTTAGGATCACCTTCACCAAATGCTATTTTAAATCACTGAGTTGTTATATGTATGCTTAGTTTTCTGACTACTCGATTATTATCGATTATTATGTAAAGTTCAGTTTTGTAGAGCACTTTTGTAGCACTTTTGTAGCACTTTTGTAGCATTAAACCGATTTTTCAGAAAAAAATGATAAGCGTTCTAGCTTTTTACATTGCACACGTGTTAGCATTGTTTGCCCACTTTCTGGAGCACTCTTGAATGGTGAATGTTATCTATTATCCAATTGGTACCTGCTTCTATTGGACATTTCGGGAAAACCTGGAAAAAACGTTCTTGGAAAAGGACCGTGAACATGGTTAAAGCGTTTGTTTTAAATATAATGGTGAAGAATACATGAAAATAATTTTTAATATCCAAAATCAAGCGTTGATGAATTTAAGCTTTTAATAACTTTTTTTAACTGCTCTATTTTTTAAACAGCCGAGATATTATTAGTATAAATTAGAGTTTGCCAATTTTTTTAGTTTTTCTCGATGATGGGAAAGGGGGAAATTGAGAGGGTCCATTAAAATTTGCATTAGTCACTCCTTGTTAAGATCAAAAAAATGTTCTTTAACCCAATGATTGAGCATGTATTAGACTAAATGTACAATTCTAAAAAATAACCAGAAATACAATTTTTTTAAATTAATGTGGATAAATAAGCCTATCGGTAGTAATAATTTAGTCTAAATACGATTTGCAAGTCATAATTTCTGATGAGTAGAGCGCCATTCTCAATTGATCTTTAAGCCTCTGGTAACCTTTGCCATCAATTATTTTTTGGATCCGCTTTTTTAATCTTTGGTCATGAGCTTTCAAGTCTTTCCTAACCAAATTTCATATTTTCTGTTTAATACGTATATTCTCTCAAGTTTACATTCATCACATTCCATTTATTACTGGGTCTCCCTCTGCCGGATTTAAGGCATGACAACATTTCAGGGAATAATTCCTTATTTGTACACTTGGTTTTAATACGTTGCCGTTAATCAAACACTTCACATCAAGAAGTGTTCTGTGAATTCTAACATAAATGGTAATGACATTTATTTTTTATTATCTGAGAGCATTTTTTATTATTAATCAATAGATTTCCTGTTCTTTATGTTTTAGCCTGTCATTAAATACCTAAAAAAAATTCTAGGGTAGTATAGTTGATGGTAATGTACATAGGCAACTTCTTTAAAAAAAACTTTAGCAATGTATTTCTTTAATTTCAGGCATCGGCTACCACATTCAACAACAGAGTCGTGTATTTTCCAGGAGATACCATGATGGAATGTGAATCATTTGTCAAATGTCTTACTACAAAAAGCATTAAGACACACTGTTACCACTGTTTTGCTCCAACCATTGCAATCAAGTGCGAACATTGCTACTTTGTCAGCTACTGCAGCCATGAATGCAAGAATCTTGATCTGGAAAATGGTCACTATATCGAATGTGTTTTTTTTATACAGTGTCAAGGATTTCGTCACCATTGTACTGAAGGTGGGGAGGCTGCTGACTCTGATTTATTACTGCTACGACTGTACGCTCTGCTAAAAACGAAACCCGAACTAGTAAAACAAAAATATCCATCCAGTTATGGCCAACCTCTGTGCTTTAGAAACCTGCTTGAACGTGAAGAAATTCGGGTTTTTGGCTCCGAATCCATACAAGAAAGCCGAGAAGCGTTATTTTTATTATGGCAAAAGCACAGATTAAGTGCAGATATATACAGAATTGCTCGAGTGGTCCAGACGAAGCGTTTTGGTATTCTAGACGAAACCGATTCGAAAAGAATTGGATGGGGCATTTATGTGGTTCCAGCCAACATTAACCACTCCTGTAAGCCAACGGCCATCTTCGTGAACCATGGGCATAAACTGGAGGTTAGGGCCATCGCCTGGATACCCAGAGGGGAGGAACCTAGCGTCTGCTACTTGAAAGAACACTATGACTTTGATGAGCGTCGAAATCAGCTCTGGAGCCGCTTCAACACGGTGTGCAAATGTATAATCTGTGCCTGTAGAATCACTTCTATTGTAGATGACACAAGGTTGAATGCCAAACTGGATGAGATGATGTTGCTGGATAAAGACACACAAGATGATACAGCTACAATTCAATGGGAAAACCTTCTAGGAAGTCACATGGAAGTCATTGGGGCGTTTCGCCTGTTGTATCACGAATACGATGAACGTATCACCAAGCATTTTTGCAGAGTGTTTAACACTGCGTTGATGCTGCAAATAAAAAAGAAAAAGTTGAGAAATCTGCGTGACGAAACTTTAGAACATTTGGTGAAAACATATGGAGAGGAACATCATGATGTTGAAACCTTTCAGGCTAAATCAAAAGCTTACTTCGGGGAGGTCGAAGAGCGATCTGTTTTAAAACGCTGTTGTCAAAAATAATTGTTTGTAGGAGTATGACGTGTTTCACATATTTTTAACTGACGAACATTGTTTTAATGTGTAGTTGACGAGTTACATGTAGTTGTGGTTAAATTTAGATATATATTGTAAAAAACTAAGTAGATGTTAAACATAAATATGAACGTTTCTGTATAAATATTATTTGTCTTTGATGAATAGTTCCTTCAACTGGTTCAGCTGGGAACAAGATTTTTAACAGCATTTAAAAATAAAACTTATTTCATACAATAGTTGGAACATTTTAATTCTACAAAAGTGAGTTATCAGCCGTACAAATCATGGAGAATATGGGTGGAATGCTTAATGTTAGTATTTTTCATTATACTAATTTATGATGTACAGTTCCTGGCAATCGCATTTGTTTAAAAATAAACAACTTCAACTAGTATCTATGTATGACGAGCAACATGCCACACGGTTTCAGTGCCTAAGCTTTTAGTGTCATTGTTCTACATCTAATTTGCATCAAGAACTATCTTCATAAAGTTAATAGCCCAACCAGCTTTCTTACACTTTCTAGATTGCCAATATAAAATATCACATGCACATGCATGATGATTTATATTAAACAAATACCTCTAGTTTTTGTTGTTGTTTGTTACTGTATATTCTGACACAATAGGTTCCTTGAGTGAGGGTTGGGAACGACTGAAGAAGACATTATTTAGGTGGGACCATTCAAAAATGACATCCCGAAAGTGGACATATAATGTAAAAAAGTAAGGGGATACTTTTTGGCTAAATCTTATAAGGAATTTACTTTTTGAATGGCCCCCACCAGGAACCTGTTATGTCGGTGGTATATCTTGCTAGTTCCGATGAGAGCTGGTGTTTCTATGATGATAAAATAGAAATTTCTTAAATTATTAATTATTCATTAAGCTTGTTTCAAAAAATTCTCGACAATCAGACTAGGGCTTGGTAATTAATTATTGGAGAATTCATAACCTTGATCATCAGCAAGATGCATGGAGGTTACATTTGCCATAACCAACATTATGCAGATTATGTTAATTAGTAATGTGGTATATTTCTAATAACCGGTTTCGCGTAAATTTGACTAATTGAAATGCCGACACGAAAATTACAGCAAATCACGAATCAAAACTGTTCCGCCATGAACAAGGACAGCGAACAGGTCTATTTATTAAGTATCTCATCTTATAACTGCACCACATTTCATTTGCTGTTCAGCAGGTAGCCAGGTACTCTTTCTGCCACTTGTATGAGTTTGTCTAATTTATTTACTCGTATATTTAGTTATTTATTTCACATTATTTTTATTCAAGCCACGGAGACCAATTACTTGTCTGCACGTCAAACAGATAATTCTGTTTGCTAAAATCGCTTCTTAGAAATCCTCTAAACATCTACTACAAAATGGTAACTGCATTAATATAATTTATTCTCCGTGTCGCTCCTTTAATTGTGTTAACATATTAAATAGATTCAGGTCTTTGAGTGCAAATTTCGATAAAAAAATTAAATATCAAATTTGCACGACAGCAACCTTTAGTTATACAGGTTGTATAGTGGTCATATTTTGCCACCAGATTCACTTTATAAGCTGAAAGGGGGCCATTGTATAAACCGCTCTTTTGATTACAATATTCGATTTACGACCAATAATAATGACAACGAGAAAGAAACCGTTCAGAATCGTGATATCTAAACCTTTGATGTAGTACAAGTGTAACGAAACATGTCATGGTCTATTGCAGAGCACGCCTTCCACGGATGACAGCGGACTGGATGTCGGGTACAACGCTGGCGATGAGATTTTAGGTTTCAAGCCCCTTGTTAAATCTGTTTTGCTGGAACACAGGAGTGTATGTTGCGCTAATTGTTTCAGGGAGAGACCTCTTCCGCTTAAGGATTGTAGAAGATGCATGCTAGTCGTGTATTGTAGCACAAAATGTCAAAGAAAAGACTTTAAAAATGGGCATCAGATCGAATGTACGTTGTGGCAATCGAAAGAATTTCAAGACTATTGCTTCAAAGGCAAACGTATCGATGTCACCATGTTTCGACTTCGTCTGTATGCCCTGATGAAAATGCGCCCAGAGCTAGCAACCAAGAAATTCCAGCTGTTGAAATTCGAAGGCAGTCCCACTTGTTCTTTCAACGACTTGAAACCTCGTCCTGGAAATCTTGGATCCATGGTCCAATGGATTGATACAATGTTGGATTGTAGTGAGATGGCGAGGCAACTCGATAAAGTAACACCAGGATGGGGAAACAGAGATGATCTTGTTCAACAAGCTGCTGCCATCCAGTGGCATATCCGTTTAATTAGAGGTCATATCTCCCGGGAAGCAATCGGTTTTGGAATTTTCATGGAATCCACCATCGTACCTCACTCTTGCCATCCGACTGCTGTTATGGTGGGCATAGGGCAGAGACTTTTTGTGCGTGCCATAACCACGATTCCTCATAAGGAACTACCGACTATTACCTACATATGCGCTAACCGTAACAGAGAATACCGTCAAGCTGTACTCAAAGACAAATATGGCTTGCTTTGCGGTTGCTACAGGTGCGAATATAATGCGGATTCCCATATCAATTTCAAATGGCTCAATTTTCATATTAACAAATTGAAAAGCCTTAGCAGAAAAACGTATGTCGACGATACATGGCCACGTATTTTCGACGATCATGAATTTGTTACCTATGCTCTTGAAAGCATCTTGCGCAAATACGATATTTCAACTACCAATCAGTATGAAACCACGTTTATTCTTGCCACTAAGACAAATCCGAATAGAAAAGAAGTGCTGAAATTTGCTGCGGAAGTGTGCGAACGATTATCCATAACCTACGGATATAAACATGACAATTTCAAAGATTTTAAAAAGTTGTTAATTGAGTGTTACGGCTCAGAAGTGGTAAAACGACTGCCTTGGCTCCCAAAACATTTTTGATGGCATGCTTTTTATACATTTTCCGAACGCGGTTTTAAAGTTGGCTGTGTGTTCAAAGCGATGCACTACACATTTTATTGGTTTTCATTTTAGAGTATCTTCTTTGATGTAGTTTTTTTACTCAATCTATTGATCTGAACGACAATTTTATTTTATTCGATCCATAATTAATGTATTAGCATTGGAATAGTGATGTAACCTTTAATTGTAACCGAATAAAGCTGCACCGCAGTTTGGCACTTTATTAAACGTTTTTTTTATGACTTTTACGACACTTCAATAACTATTGGAAACCATTAAAAAAATATATACATATACATACAGTTGTTATATGCTCAAAGTAGTTTTTAAATGTCATGTACTTGTTAATTAATATTTACATGATTGTGTTGGACATGACGATTTTGCAGTAATTATATTCCTGAGTTCAATTGGAACTCCTGTAATCCGAAATGTCATCACATGTTGTATCAACTACAAATCATAACAGTCCATAGATACCCTTAAATAAGTCACTTTCACCCATTTAGCCTAGTTTGAATTTCATAGGAATGCCATAGTCAAAATAAAAGTCAAAGTACACTTACTTTGGTAAATAACCACATTTAATAAATTGCATTTATTTAATACCGTGTGTACATGTAAGTGATTAGCCATTTTTTAAAAGGCACTATTATACAGTACGTGTCTAGCCTCGATAGAACGTCCATTTATTACAGCATTGAGTATACTGGACGAAACAGAATCCAGTTGACCCTAGATAAAACATTCGCCTCGTAAAATAAGGTCAACCAGAAGTAAAATTGCAAATTACGCGTTTCCTTGATTTAAAAAAAAAAAAAAAGAGTTAATCGTATTAAACAGTCTGTATTTTAAACAAATGAAATCTTATACACGAGTGGTAATTTTTAATGGTTTTAAAGTTTCTATGTATAGTATTAAAGGAAGGAGTCAGCAACTACTGAAAATCATAGTCAAGATAGGCAATCTTGGGAATCGAACCTGGGTTCCCCATTTAAATGTGGACAACATAACCACTGCCCCATCTAATTCGGCAAATCAAATGTGTTAAATTTAACTAATATAGTCATAAGGTTATACGAATAATTTTTATTTTGGGCAACACCCAGGTGCAAATTACGAAGAAAAATAACCCCAATTAATTTTATCGTTACCAGTTTTTCTGACCTTGGACCATTAGAAGCTAACTTCGATTTCTACAATTTTCACATTCCGTTCAATCATTAACCACTGGCATTTTTTTTCTGTAATTTCGTCATGGTTATTACGTCAAAAACGTTACTATATAAGCCCATTTTTCATTACTGTCACTTTTTTTTAAAGAAAGTCACTATATGTGCACGCACGTCAGGATATTGTGATCGATTTTACTGAACGATATGGTAATTACATTCAATTAATATACACAGTGGATTTTTATGTAAACGTACACGTGGCATAGTTTTCAATATTTTAGCCAAGTAAAGATCAAGTTAATACTTTATCCTGGTGTTCTATAGTTTATAAATTATAATTCCAAGATGCATTATTTAATTTAAACGTTTTCGTGCCTCGTGCATTTTTCTTATAAAAGATATCGTTTATGTTTCTTACAAACTCCAAAAAATTAATAAATTTCCACAATGAACCACGTACAAATTATTATTATTCTATTTATTTAAAGTATATAAGTATTTAAGCATGGACTACTTTTCCAAAACGCTAAACAATACTTTGTTGTATTACTTGATTCACGAGTTAATAAGTATTTGCTTCATAAGATGGAAGGGTGAAAATGCAGCTTTGAAATCTTCTGCTTTATATAGGCATCTGCATCGCACCAACCAGGATCGGAGATGGCCGTTTACAACCCCTTCGTTAGATGTCTAGTAGAACAGTACAGAAAACAGCAGTGTAGCTACTGCTTTGTGGATATAGGCAAACGTACTACCAAATGTGAGACGTGTAGGAGAGTCGTGTATTGCAGCAGGAGTTGCAGAGTGAATGATTGGGTGGATGCACACAAGTTGGAGTGCTTGTTTTGGAAATCAGAATATTTCGACCCGTCTTACTTGGAGCGCGAATACAGTTGCATGGCGTTTCGGTTTTACGCCTTGCTGAAATTGAAACCCAAATTGAAGGATGCTTCATTCGATTCCAAACGTGGTACTACTTGCCGCTTCAAAGACGTGACACATTTACTGAATAACTTATTTACCAACGAGTTTCGGAAGATTTTATTCGCCGACTGCAGGATCTTTGAAGCATTTTTCGAAGAACATTACCCTGGGTCCTTTAACGTAAAAGACATGTCAATCTACACCAGACTTTTGGCATATAATATGCAACCCATTACAACGAAAGATAAATTTTTGAATGTAAGACCATCGACAGATGCAGATGCATTAAGATATTACACACAAATTGGAAACGCCATTTACATACAACAGAATTTTGCACAGCATTCCTGTAAACCAAATGCTTACATGTGTAACTTGGGAATAGAACGGACAGTGCGTGCCATTACCACCATTAAGAAAGGAGAACAGTTGACTTTTAGTTTTATTAATTATATCGACAGCAAGGAGGCCCGTAGAGCTGATCTTTTAAAAAGATATTCGATTGATTGCAAATGTTCGTTATGCGAATCTGAAGCAGATGCCGGTATTCATCACATCAGTTTAAATGGCCAGATTTTAACAATGAAGGAATATTGCATGAAAGATACTGTAATTTATAAGGAATGGCGGATGATTTACAGCGATCACAAAAAATTAATCGCTGCACTTGAGATCATGTGCAACAAATATGACAGGCGTATCACTGAACAGTTTTCAAGAATTCTTGTCATTGCCATTAAGCTAAAATTGAATCGTGAAAAAATTAACGAACTAGCTAACGTTGCGTACAAACGCATGGCGATAACATTTGGAAAAACGCATCAGGAATTCTTAGTTTTTATGAAAGAAGTATTTCAAGCTAACGGTTTAACTCCACCGCCGAAGCGGGCGCCTCGCAAATTGGACATGATCGTCGCACAATTTTTGAAGAAAAATGAATTTTACTTTTAACGAAGATATTTTTACATGTATCGAGTTTTTTTATATGACTGTCTTTTACTTTTATTACATTGGTTTTACTGTATTTTATAACTGACATTAATATCTGATTTTATATACAGTCGTATTTTATGATCTTATTAATTGAGATTTTTGGCATCATTTTAGTTGTACTATAAAATCTCAAAACAATGCTATTTAGTATTTGACGCAATGCTCCTGACACGATTAAGAAATTGATACATGCGAGTTAAGTCTATTAAAGAATTCTTTGACATATTTACATTGAGTGGAATTTTCTTAGTTTTTGAATTTTTGAACTAAACGTATCAAGAAAAAATGCTTCAAATAATGGAGATGTACATTTATGTAAAATGCTGCTATACTGTTGTTCGGTTTCATCATTGTGCATGTCTCTCTGGTAAATAAAAATACTATTTTAATTAATAGTCTATACGTTGCCAATGTAATTGCCTGAAGCATATTCAATGCAATCTCGTATTGCACATGTGTTAAGAAAGGACACATTATCGTATGAGAATATTTGAAGTAGGTACTATGTGTACATTATGTCATGTAAAACCACTGCTCATAACCACCAGTGTTAGAAAGTAAGTTTTAAAAATTACGTTTATTAAATAGCAATTCACTGCGATTCCTCACTCTTAATATGCCTGCAATGGGCCATAAATGTTTTTGCCATAATGTTTTCAACATAAAAAAAATAGTTTTCATCAATTGAGATTTAAGAAAAACAGCCAGATTTTTTCAAGTAGGAATGAAATGGAATGAAATTAATTCTGAATGTTTCTGCATGTACAAATAAAATTTGTTTCGTGTACATATATACCTATTTTGCATAAGAATGGATTTAATCGGAATTTTTGATAAAAAATGAAATACAATTATTTTAATTTCCTATTGCGTTTATAAATTTTCTTATGGCTTAATTATTTTTATAAGAAAGAAGTTTATTAATTAAGTAAATATGCATAGATTTAGTTGGTTTTTTGTGTGCATTTATTAGCTCGTTGTCCATGTGGCCAACCATTCTACGAAGAATTCAGCCGATATTAATCACAGGTACACATTTATTAGTTACGTGATCATCCCTATTAACTTTGCTATTAATTGATTAATCCGCTGTGATTTGATCTGACCTTTAAATTGGTCAGTATTTCAAGCATAATTAGCGTCATTTGTATTCTCTCCAGAAGTGTATTTTTACTTTCCCAACAATCAAACGAAGCATTTTCAGGAAATCCTCTGCAGAGTACTTAAAACTTGTAAACCGAAATGGTAATTTATTTTGTTTTTTTGTTTGTTGTACTTGTATTCTTTCATTTTGTGAGTTGCTAGGAGTTTTCATATAACCTTTGGTTTATGTTGTTGTGACCAGCACGACCAAAAACAAGGTACCATTAGTCTTGGTCACTCTGGTTACAATAACTTAAATTCCAGGTAAAAAGAATGGACCTAACATTTCTATACATTTACATGCACAAACTAATTTGTTGTAATCCACGAGATTAAGAATTCGATGTTCTTACGATTTCATGAAACGTTATTTCGTATAATAAGGCACCAACAAGATCCCTGTTTAAGATGCCTATGGATTATTCAATTTCAGGCCTTTTCCACGGCAAACGTCTTGTATAAGCCCGGGGACACCATAGCCAATTATGACCCTTTCGTTACGTGCCTTTTGATGCAGCACAAAAAGAGTTTCTGCAGCCATTGCTTCAAAGAGAAAATTTGTCTTAAGACTTGTTCAAACTGCAGACATACAAAATATTGCGACAAATTGTGCCAAAAACTAGATTGGAGAAACGGGCATAAGATTGAGTGCAAGGTTTGGCAGTGTGCAGTTTTTTGTGAATTAAGTTTTAAAGACAGCTTTTGGATGTTGTTACTTAGATTGCACGCACTGCTGAGATTAAAACCAAAGTTTGCGAAGAAGAAATTCAATTTGAATTGTGGACCTTCTCGATGTTTCAATGACTTGAAACCCCTACCATGCCAAAAATCCAACGATGTAAGTGTCATTATGGATAGCAAAAGAACAGTAAGTATCTGCCTTTTCATGGCGAAATATTTGAATAAACTGAATCCAGGAAGCGCAAATCCTAATAAGATTTTTCGACAAGCCAGTATCTTGAGGAATAATTTTCGTAAAATTTATAATGACCGAGACCAGAGGTGGATTGGACTATGCATTTACATCGATCCGGATCACAAGCAACATTCTTGTGCACCTAATGCTATTATTTTAAGAAGATCCATACATTGCAGTATTCGCGCCATTGCTACTATACCTCAAGGACATCGACCAAGCATTTGTTACTTTTTAGATGTTCTAACGAAAGAAGAACGTAAAAAGAAATTTTCTTTGATACATGGCTTTCCATGCAAATGCAACGTTTGTGATTCTGAAGCAGATTCATTAGTTGATTATCTGCGATTAAAAAAACTGATCAAATCGTCCATAGAGTTAGGTAAACGTGATGATTTATCTGGAGTTTCTTTGTCAGACGTTATTTGCGAACACTTAGAAGCTGTGATGTGGCTTCATCGCATTTATAACAAATATGACCCACGAATTACGAATCAGTATGCAAGGACGGTTATCACTTGCATTAGGCTGAATGTTAGCAGAGATAAGTTGTTATTATTTGCTAAGGATACTTACCAGCGTATGATTATAACATATGGTGAAGATCATTCTCAATTCAGACTGTTTTACAACATTACATGGAATTATTTTAGGGCGGCTTTTTCACTGCTAAAATAACGGGAGCGTAAGCGTTGGAGTCTAGTCTATTTTGCGTGTTTTCTAGCAAACGTTTATTTTTTACATTTGACAAACAGTTTTTAATGAATTGGGAATTTTGACTGCTCTTTTTTAAATTGCTTAAGTTTTTAAAATTTTAATGCATTTGTTTGGCTCATTTATTTGGTTGTCAGTTCCATGATTTTATTGTAGCCATGTTTCATGAGTAATAATTATGCAAACCAAGTGAATTCTACAAATTGCAACTTTTATTAAAATCTAGATAACCAATTGGAATGTTGAGAAACAGTTTGTACTTATACATGTATGCATATGTATGTGCTGCATAATTGTAGTAATTGCTAGAAATTATTAACAGGATGCTTTTTTAAATGAAGTGTTATAAGAAAGAATTGTGGAAAAATAATTTGTAAAAGCATTTTACATAATGTGTAATAAAAGATGTATTTGTGAAATGTAGATGTATTCAGTAATACTTGTAGCATTTATGAAGTAGAAGCGAATTTTATGTAATTCTCAAATTTGAATACATGCAAAGTCTTTCAAAAACTCGACGTCTAGCTAGCTTTTCGTTATTACAAAATGTCGTCACCTTCGACCATTCACACTTAAATAAATTCAGCATTATACACACACGAATTGTAAACAATCTACCGTATATGTCGCCAATGCAGCCTTTGAATTTTCTATAACCTTGGGTCAGGACCTGTTAATTAACTAAGAATTCACTCCTGTTTAACATTTTTTCACATTAAAAAAAATTGCTTCACAAACATTTGCTCTGCTAAATAGGAAAGCGTTTGTACTGTGTACTTTGTGCAACAAATTTTAATCAACATTTGTTATTATGACTTCACTCTGATTACATCTATTGTCCACAATTAACAGCTGTTCTTTGGAGCCCTGACAATTTTACCTCTACAAGACTGCAATTCGAATGGTATTTTCGTAATTTCAATTATTCTGATGCACTATTTTCGAGCACTGTCATTGCTCCAATAAGATTCAGGAAAAAACATTAATTTTTCTTTTTACATTAAAATCTTTATTTTTACAGGCATCTACTTCCGAACCATCTGACAAAGTGTTCAAGCCAGGCGATGTGATCATTGACAAGTGCTATCCTGTTGCCAAGACTCTGAAGCTGAAATATAAGAATACTATTTGCAACAATTGTTTTAAGAAAAAACAAGTCCTTATACAATGTAAATCTTGTAAACTAGTCACTTATTGTAGCAAGGGCTGCAAAACTGAAGATGGAAATAATGGACATAAGATCGAATGCACATCGAAATATTTTCACCGGTTGTGTCGTGCCGGTGAACCAGTTTTCATTAAACTTCTCACGTTTCGGTTGTATGCCCAACTGCAAGCTAATCCAGATCTTGCTTTGGAACCATTCACAATACACGATGGCACCACACGATGTCTTCAGGATTGGATAGATACTGATGAACAACGACTGAAGAAAGAAGTTGTGCTAAACATTGCGTGTGGATTGAGGCGAATGTTAATAAAACTAGACGACCGTGAGGTAGGGTTTCGAGACATTGTTCCCTTGGTCAATTTCGTTCAAAACCATTGGCTTGCCTTGTATTCCACTAGTAACGGAGAGCACATTGGATGGGGATGTTACGTTGCTCTCAGCGCTTTTAAAAACATTTGTAGACCTACGGCGTTCTGTGTAAATTGGGGAACGAAAGTTCAAGTTCGTGCTATTGCACATATTGAAAAAGGACATCAGCCAGGCATTTCCATTTTAAGTAAAATCAAGGAGAAATCTGCACGTCGCAAATGTATCATTATGTGTCGAAATTCCATTTGCAATTGTTCGCTATGCGAGCCTGGAGGAAAGTTTGAATTGGATTATCAAAATATGTGTATCATGCACAAACAAATAGATATTCTTGTGCAGTCGGGAGCAGAATGGAAACATGTTTACTTGATGAACGAAACTATTTTAAAGTTGCTTCGAGAAGCTTATAACGAATATGACGAATGCATCACGAGTCAGTTAACGAAGGTGTTTGTCTTTGCCATGAACAGAAATATTAACACAGAAATTTTGCATAAACTGTATAAAGACACACTCAAGCATTTGCAGGTAACGTTTGGAGAGGAGAGTGGTATTTTCAAATATATTTACAAGAAGACAAGTTCTTATAACAATATTAAAAGCATCAAGAATTAGAAATAATGATCACGTGCCACAACACTATATACATATAGGTGAAAATTGCTTTTTTAAGTGCTCTGCATTCAATTTTTAATGACAATTTCCTTTGGAAATTCTTTTTAAAGTAAAAAATTGCCATCTTTGATTTAATTAATATGGAGATATTTTATATAAAAAAATAACAACTGGGGAATTACATCTTGGAATCTTGCCTCCCTTTAAATTGTAAGGTTTTATATATTGAAAAATTGAGGAAAGGTCTTCCTACACTTTTAAACATTCAACGAACAATGTATAATCAAAGTGATTCATCATGTACTTTTCCAGTAATGGCTAACTTAAGGTGCCCTTCGGGGCTGGGGTCTAGCCTCTTCCGTGAATCCCTGCCGATCTGTCTCATATAGCCCTATGCTTCCACCCAATGGGATTCTCCCAGCCACTGTCTGGGCTCTCTATGGCCTTAGATGCCTTTGAGCCACTAAACGCTAACCAACCAACCAACCAACCAACCATCATGTACTTTAGGATATTTTATAGGATGGAATAATTTTTTTGATTAACAAATGTTTTCCGACCACAATTTTTTATATGACCTGTAATATGGCTCAAAACAAAATATCATACACACACATTGATGATGCTATAGTTGCACACATCGCCGAGCATTAATAGTATTTACAGTTGTTTAATAAAGAAGATTATGGTATATGGGCATGGAAATAAAGGAAAAATATATATAAATTGTTTGGAAACTGATGCAAGCTGTAAAATTCGAATAAAGACTTTATCGCCAAAAAATATCGTAATTATACTGTGAATTTGTTAATTCTATAAAACATATACATACATATCGTGAAAAGGTATCAACATGTCTCATTCCACATACATGTGTATGACAGTTTTGCAACGCTGTTAATTGTCTAGAAAATTACTTATTTTTGTTGCAAAAATCTGAAAACTCCTTAAACTGTTGATACCAGTAAAATCACAAGATGAACGTATAAACACAAGGTTTTAAAAAAATGGTGGAAATATAACAACTTGTATATACCTGGTGATATAGTACCAAATGATGAAAGCGATTCCGCCAATCGTGAAATCAGTTGTACTGACCTTGGCCATGATATGAAAATTGTTGCAATTTTTGCATTTTTTTACGAATTTCTAATTGCAGTTTCATCGATGCTTCCTCTACCGGATTCGGAGAGTGCATATGCAGCAGCTCTCAACACTCGTTATTGATATCTCACATTATCCCCGATCACCTATGTAAAAAGTTAATTTTGATGACTGTTCTATTGCAACTTGACATCTTCAACCAGCTACAACAAAATGGTAATTTCAATTTATAATACTCCCAATTTATAATAAAATTCTTTACAATAAGAAGTTGACACTTTCTAAGCAAGCCGCCACAATGAAAAATAACATGAACTTCGTATTATTAAGGTTACATGACTTTAATTTCAGACATCTGACTACGACTACCAACTAGCTGACAAAGTATATAATCCAGGAGACGTTATCAACGACTATTGTTATCCAATCACTAAGTCTCTGAAGTTGAGATTCATGCACAGCCACTGCAACAACTGTTTTCAGAAGACCGAAAACCTGGTAAAATGCAGTCCATGCGGGCTAGTCAAATACTGTGACATGGACTGCAAAACACAAGATTGGCTAAATGGCCATAAGTTCGAATGCACTTCGGAATGTTTTAGAAAGTTGTGCCAGGGTAGCGTGAATATTCGCAGTAAACTTCTCTCGTTCCGGCTGTATGCCCAACTTAAAATAAATAGCAAGATAAGTTTGAAGAGATTTGATCTCTTCGATGGCACCTCGCTATGTCTGGCAGACTGGATATTTGCAAATGAACAACAGCTGAAGAAAGAACTTGTATTTGATGTTGCGCAGGATTTGATGAAAATGTTAAAACTGAAAGATAACTGTTCGATTGAGTATTCCGACATGCTTATTTTGGTTAATTTCGTACAAAATACTTGGATCAGGTTGAATTGTACTACAGAATTAAATGCCAACGGTTGGGGTTGTTACATCTCTCTTTGCAATATGAAAAACTCTTGCAAACCGACGGCGTTTTGTATAAATACCGGACAGAGACTACAACTTCGTGCAATTGCCAAAGTGGAAGAAGGGCAGGCTCCGAGCATTTCCATTTTGCATAAAGTACTTCCTGATAGTGAACGCCGCAAAAAACTTCTAATAAACCGTTGCTTTATATGCAGTTGTCCGATTTGCAAACCTGGAAGAGAAGGTGAAGTGGATTTTGTGAGAATACTGTCTTTGTTCGAAGAATTGGATATCAAACGTTATCTTCAAAATAGCTCGGGGTTGGTGTGGCAAGATGTTTACAAAAAGTTTCTAACATTATATGAATTGCTTCGCCTAATTTATCAGGAATATGACTCGCCCGTATCGAATCTGTTCATTACGATCGCTTTTTTTGCCATGTTCTTAGGAGTAAACAAAAATACAGTGAAAACGCTCTACGACAACGGTATCAAACGCTTCAAGATAACGTATGGTGAGGGCAGTGAAGCTTTCAAAGCAATTTCGATAAAGGGAAGTGCATTTTTTAAAAATACCGGAGATATTTAATAGAATCAATATGTTAAAACACTTTCGACCATATAAATTACTTTTTTGTTCTTAAAGCTATGTTTTAATATCATGTTTCATGACAAACTTCTCTTCAGTGGAATTCCTGAACACGTTTTAATATTTTGCTGTCAAGAGAATGATTCATAATTACTACATCTTGTCATTTTTTAAAATAAGGATAAAACACGATCACCACAGTATTTCCTTTGCATGTGAAGAGTTTTCTAGAACTCCAACAAATAACTGTGGAAATACTTTAAAAATGCATAAAATACATTTCAGGGTATTTAAACTCGCTTTTTTGGAAATTTTTATTAAATTTTGTAAATGTATCAGCGAAAACGTTAACGTGTTTCGCTTGTCATGACAGTTATTTGTCAATTTAATCTATCGGATTTATTCATTTTATAAATGATGTTTATAGATTTTTGTCAATTGGTACAATCTGAATTCCAGGACTAGTTATTCGAGTAAATATACTATGTGAAAACTGATCAAATACAACTTTTGTAAATTCAAAATAAATAATTTAACTTGTTTGGTAAATGAATAGGTACCAAGAGAATTTTTTACAATTACTTTTTATTATTAAATTAAGTCTTCAATCATCTCCCTCAAGTTTAATTAATTTTGTTCTCATTTTATTGGGAAAAAAAATTACTCCTGACTTTAATAAAACCGAGTTATTTCAAATATCAGCGGTAGTCAAGGAATCCCGCCTCTCGAGGTCACGAAGAGATAAACCGAAAATCCTGAATCCTGTTCTTGGGCCATGACATGTCAAGCATTCATTTGTGCATGTTTAGCAGTTAAATTTTAACTGGTACTCCCTCTGCCGGATTTGCACGTTTTCAAATTTTTAAAAAAGCCTCACATCGTCAGCGCTCGTTATTCATCCACCTCTGCGATTGCTGTTGTTGTCCAGTTCAAATTAAACGTAGTTAGAAAATGGTAAATATAAAAAATATACGTTAAGATGTTAGCTTAATAAGCATATTTAAAACGATACAATACAGAAAGCAATTATTTGACAAAATATGGCCCAAACTACAGCGTTATTGTAAGGGCAGCTAACACAAGTCTCGTTCTGTCCTAATTATGGGGTTATTTATTGGATAGATAACTGGCTCATGTTAATAGTTTGTTTGTTCTGATGTTTATGACAACTTTACCAAACTTTGATAAAACAATATTGAAAACATCTCTGAGGAAGCTGTTATAACCTTCTTGTTTTTTTTTATTTATACATTGTGTTGATAAAACAGAATTTTTAACGTCCAACAGTTGAAAGTTGCATGTACTAGACAATTGCTCATACCATTCCTGACCACTTCGGATAGTTTTTAAACATTCACTTCATTAGCTGGTCAGTCATATGTACATATTAACAAAATTAATGTGACACATTTTTGAATTCGTTACAATTTCAGGCATTTGCTTTGATACCAGAACGTAGTTTGTACTATCCAGGGGATGTAATCATGGAAAATTGCTCCCCTTTAATCAAGATACTTAAGCCGGATCTTAGATTGATGCATTGTAGCAACTGCTTTGAAGAAAATGTTGAACTTTTACCATGCAACAAGTGCATGCTGGTGAAATACTGTAACAAGGAATGCCAAAAGAACGATTGGGAAAACGGACATAAGATAGAATGTGCTTCGATGTATTACAAACAGATCAATAAGGAACCATACCTAATTGCGTTTCGGTTATATGCCCAGTTGAAAGCTAATCCAGATTTGTTTACGGAGTCATTTGAATTCGACGATGGGATCAGGCGATGTTTACAGGACTTCATTGACGATAATAAGCAACCGTTAAGTAAGGATTTTCTTTTAAGTAATGCGAATGAAATTGCGAAACAGATAAATATGTTAGATTACTGTGCAGTTGATTTTCAAGACATTTTACTCGTGTTCAAAATAATGAATTATATGAGTTGCAAAATATATTGCAAGGATGACCTTAAACACATAGGTTTTGGATTTTATCTGCAATATTGGACTTTCGAACACTCTTGTAAACCCAGGGCGGTTTGTAAGGTTTCGCGAATGAAACTTCAAATTCGTTCTATTATCGAAATGAGGCAAAAAGAACCAATTCGGATTTCCTATTCTGATGAAGATTCTATCCTGGAGAAATTAGATATGCGAAGATATCTTCTACAGAGCCGCGGCTTCATATGCGAGTGTATACTTTGCCAATCTGAAGAATGTGCTGAAGTGGATTTTAAGAGACTGAAGAATATGATCATTGACATGAAAAATTTTTTAATTCACAACACTATTTATTGGGCGCCTTGGAAATACGTTTACAACACACATGTGAAAATTGTTAGGATGCTTAGGAAGCTTTATAATAGATACGATGTTCGTATAACTGAGCAGATAAGGATAGCAGTTTTAATTGCTATGAACTCAAATGTGGATGCAACAGAGCTGCGGGATCTATACGTCCAAGCTTGCACAAACTTGCGAGTAACGTTTGGAGAGGACAGCAACAATTTTAAAACTTTTGTTCAACAGACAGAGTCCTATTTTAATGACACAGATGACACAGAGGCCAGCGATTAGTAATATCGCAATACCTATTCATAAGTAATGCGATTGTGAATTACTTTTCAGGTCCGTTTATAATGACAACTTCATTAAATAAACTTGAATGTCTTGTGAATATTTTACTGTATTAAAATTCTCAAATGGTCTGCACATTTAAAATTACCGCAAGGATGGAGTGTGTGTATGAATGAGTCTGTCAATTTTAAAATTAACTTTTGTTTCACCGTAGTTTGCAGACGTCACTCCATTCGTCTGCATTTACATTGTATGTGTATCATGAACATTTTAATAAGGTAATGTTTGAAAGATATACATTCTCTATATTTCTTCATTATGTTGCATGTTGTTTTAAGCCAAAATTTACGGTAAATGTACAAATATTTCTGTATGATGTTGAAACGTAATTCTTTATCGTCAAATAAATTGTTGGCAACATTACCGTATTTTTTTTGAAATTGCACATAGTATACCTAAAAAATGTGAAGAATTTACATAGAACTTTTTCAACGGTGAAACAAATTTAACGTTAATCTGACAGTCTGCGCATGACGGATGAAAACTTTTACATGGGACAGAGCCCTATACCGTCAAATTGCATGCTGAACGTTTATTTAACGCCGAATTTGACCGTTCAACAGAGCATGCGCACATGAGGCCAACATTAACGGTAATTGAAACGTACGATTCTTGCTAAATCTCTCTAATAGCTAAGTTAATTAATATGTTAAAATTATCGAAAAGCTATATTTTTACTTTAAGTAAAGCTAATATGTAATCTAATACTATATTCGAAATATTGGCATGTATAATCGACATAAAATTACAATGCTGATATTTTATTAAATACAAGAAAAGTTTAATGTGGTAATAAAAGACTCTATTCCGCCAATCCCAACCTTGGACTATTGTACATACATTTTAAAACAATGTGCGCATATTTTAGATTTTCGGAATTTACTATTTACAAACCTGTAACTACAACTCCCTCTGTCGAATTTCTGCTTTTGCTTACTCTGCTTAATCATTACCCTGGTCAACACTCATTCCTTTGTGACGACTCCAATCGCTGGTGGACAATTGCTACTGATATAGACGCTTCTACAAAAAATGGTAATACAAATTTATGATGTACTAGGCTTACGGACAAAATCCTTGCTTTATTGTTAATTTGAAAAAATTAATATCATTTTTATTTATTTTTTCCTATTTCTTACAAAGTTTTTAATGTATTCAAGTGCTTCAGACTTTCCCATTTTAAGTGTTTATAAACAAATCTCTAAAGCATGTTCAAAAGTTTGTTAAGGCACATACAGCTTGTTCTAATTTATTATTGATGGAAATCTGTAGCACCATAGCAAAATTCAACATGGTTGTAACTTTGAAAATAATCTAAAAATCGTTGTAATTCAATGCAGGAAAGATTTTATCAAGTTATTGGCCTTCAAACACAACACCATTTTAAATTTTGTCGTATAATGTATACAATTGATCAGTCTAGGATCTGCTATTGACAAAACACATTTTAATTCCAGGCATCAGCAGCTTCATCAACTACTAAAACTTACAAGGAAGGAGATGTGATCATTGATAATTGCCTTCCCGTTAGCAAAATTCTTTCACCCATTAAAATGAGTAAATACTGTAACAACTGCTTTGTTATGAACGACGAACTCATGAGCTGTGACTCGTGCAAGACGGTTAAATATTGCAACGAGGGTTGCAAAACTGAAGATTGGAATAACGGGCATAAGTTTGAATGTAATTCGTCAATCTTTAAAATGAATTGCATCGTAAAGAAACCTCCCCCTCCAATACCAGAAGACTTTGAAGTTTTACTGGATGAGGACACCCACATACAGCTGTTGTCGTATAGAATGTACGCGCAGCTTAAACTTAATCCAAATGTGGCTAAGAAGGAATTTCCTCTTCACGATGGCACAAGGCGATGTTTGAAGGACTTGTTAGATCTTCATTCAACGCAGCTGAATAAAGAAAACACACTTAACTTGGCGAAAAAAATGACAAATGAAATAAAAAGTCAAGAAGGCCATCAGGATGTTAAGTTTGATGACATACTTACTATTATCAGACTCGTAAAAACACATTTTCTTCAAATCGATGACTGCAGCGATGAAACTACTACTAATGTTGGCTGGGGAATTTATATCGCAAATAGCATTATCAAACATTCGTGCAAACCCACAGCGCTTTTTGTAAACAATTTGCTTATAGTTAGCTTACGTGCCATTGCCAAAATCGACAATGAGGACCAGCTGAGCATTAACCTCGTGTACGGATTCTCGCCTAAGTTAGAACGGCGCAGGCGGCTTTTATTAGAATATGGACAGCTATGCAATTGTGAACTTTGTGATTGTGATGAAGATTCCGCGCCGGATTTTGAAAAAATCACTCAGCTGTACGACGACGTGTCGGATAGCGTGAACGATGCCAAGAAGGATAAAGATGTAACAAATTGGAGTAAAATTTATCGTTTAAACGACGAATTTGTTGCACTGCTTATTAAAACTTATAATAAATATGACAAGCGCATCACGAATCAACTTATTAACACTCTTGATGTTGGCATATTCCTACAAGTGGATAAGAAAATCCTGAAAAAATTACTTCAAAGAACTCAGGAACATGTACTAATAACTTATGGAGAGGGCAGTCTCGTCCACAAAGAATTGCTAAATATGGAAAAAACATCTAAGGAAGCGCCGAGTTATAGGCATAGATCTAGGCGTTCCTGTTATTACAGGAAATGATACTGTAGCAGGACACTGCATGCATCTTCAAACTTTTATAAGGATTTTCGCTTCTTTACAATGTTTAGCAGGAAATATTCTTTATATACAGTATCTTGATTATGTTGTACGTAAATTTAAACCTATACTTGTACAGTATATGAATTGTTGTTTAATGTTTAAATCTTGATTCTTTACCGTCAAATAAATTGATTTATTCAATTCGTATGTATGCAATAATTAATCAATTATATTTATTATGGCAAGGCTGAATATGCAATGGAGAAAGATTTAAAATGAGGATTAAATAAAAAGCGCATTTTATCCAGCCGATATTAATCTAGGGAAATCCAGGCGACATGAAACACTGCTAGGATATGTGTAAGGACACTTTATATATACAAAATGTGACCAGAAAGTAACATTCAGGATGCATATTAGTTGTATTAATTTTTGTGAAGCTTCCTCTAATTATACAAAACATTATCCACTCATCGTATAGAAAGGGACCATCCCAATTGATAAAAGAAACTTAAATATATGCTAGTTAAGGACATATAGGTCTCTAATACTGACCTTGGACCATATATGTCCAAGATATGTGCGCATATTTCAAATTTTCGTAATATAATTTACGGTTACTGGTACTCCCTCTGTGGGAAAGTAATTAGCTTTTCTATTAATTGTTTGAAACATTCTAGAACATAGTCTACATTAGTTTATACAACATCTTTGTGATTGCTCCGATCGAAGTTGAACACTATCCTGTTGATCCGTGGTTGGCAACTTTATACCTCTGCAGTAAATGGTAATTTAAATTTATATTTAATTCGAGGCTTGCCCCTGCAAAAAATATATATAAAGTATTTCCTTTTTATTTTACATAATTTGTATAGACGCGTAATTTAAGCTCACTGTACACTAAATTAAACCTTAAATTTTCGTGGTACAATAAATAAGGGGTCAACATTGTCATGGCACAGCATTCATTTTTTAAATAGAAGATTTTTTAAAATTTTATAAACGAAATCAAGAAAAAGAACGTTTTGAATAGAATAATCCATTCACCTTAAATGATGTTTTATTTTTACAATTAGCATATAAAATGTAAAAAGCCAATTTTGGACACTCCCTCTATAACTTCCACGAAAAACATACATTATATAACTTATACTGACACAAGGCCGTATATGTGATCACATTTCGGGGGGGAGGGGGGAAGGGGGGAGATTAAAACATTTCGGGAGTGGGGATATATGGTCCAAAAATCGAGAAAAATTGGCGGATTCGGGTTGAAATTTGTAAAATTATTGGATTTCGGGGGGGATATATCCCCCCATATATACGGCCTTGTACTGACATGAGAACATTTTGTATTTCATAATTTGTATATCTTTATAAGTGATAAGACAAGTGTTTTACATATTGACAAAACAGAATATCATTTCAGGCCTCGTCATCAAATGCTAGAAAGTACAAGCAAGGAGATGTGATCATTGGTTATTGCGAGCCCATTGCCAAGATTATTTCATCTTTTTATATAGCTGACCACTGTGCCAACTGTTTTGAAAAGAAAGAATGTCTCATTGGATGCGACTCGTGCAAAAAATTCAAATATTGCAGCGATTATTGCAAACGTGACGATTGGGATAAAGTGCATAAGATTGAATGTTCTTCAGAATATTTTCGATCTATTTGTAGCGCAAGGAAACTTGAACAAACCACAGGAAACTGGGAGCGTATATTAGACGAGATTATGGCCTTAGTATTAATGACATTCAAGATATATGCCCAACTAAAGATTAATCCAGATTTAGCTTTGAAGGCATTCTCTTTACACGATGGAAGCACGCAAACCTTGAAGGACTTGCTGGATGCCGAAGCAACACAGCTGAAGACAGAATACCTAATGAACTACGCAAGAATAATGACAGATGGTATAAAACGCAAAGATGGCAATCGCGGTGTAAACTTTCTTGACATACTGTCTATTATCAGTGTCGTAAAAAAATATACTCTTAAAGTCAATAATAAATGTTTGGAAAATGTTGGATGGGGAGTTTATATAGAAGCTAGCGATCTTACACACTCTTGCAAACCAACGGCGGTTTTTGTGACTGATGGACCCAAAGTCAGCCTTCGTGCCATTAGCAAAATCGACGTAGGCCAACCGCCAAGTACGAGTATCATGTACGAAATTGAGAATAAATTAAATCGGCGTAGACGTATTTTACTATCAAAACGCTTTATATGTAATTGCGAAATTTGTGCTTGTGAAGATGATTCTCAATTCGATTTTGTGACACTTCTTACCTTGTATAACAAAATGTTAGATTCTAGAGCGGAAGCACGCAATAGATACCATTGGAAGAAAATTTATACGAATTGCAAAGAATTTCTTCGAGTAGCTCTTAAATATCGTAACGAATATGATATTTATATCACGGATCAACTTTATGTCACTCTGTGTTCTGGTATGAACCTAGCGGTGGATAGATTACGTCTGGAAAGTTTGTACAAATCAACTCAAGAACATTTTCAGATTACTTATGGCACGGACAATCCCCGTTTTAAATACTTTAAAAATGTAACAGCTGAATATTTTTATAGGAGCCAACAAAACCTTAGGAGGAAATAATTGCGAACCATCTCTTGTACAAAACAGTAATGGGGCAAGACACTATATTGATTTCATTCAACTCTTAAAAATGTTTATACAATTATATATTAAATGGTTTTTGTAAAGCTTTTTTAAAAAAGATGTTTACACTGTTTATAGATCTTGAATATGTATATAACTTGATATTGCTGCACGCCATTTTAAAACACCATACAGTATGCACAAACTGTGTGCGTATTGTTGTTTAATGTTCATGATTTATTTTTTTATCGTTAAATGAACTGTTTCATTTAGTTTGTATGTAATTAATAATCAAACACATGTTCCTATTCATGACAAGGCTGAATAAGTCACAATTATACACCAGAAAGCGCTAAAAATAAATTTATTACAAAAATTTAATAGAAAATAAAAACAATGGTTTTCAAAATTTCTTTACTACGTAAATCCGTCAGTGAATCATAACGCAAGGTTAATTCAAAGGATTAAAAACAGGTAACTAATTTAATTGTCCTGGTGTCACAATCGTCCTTGTAGCAATGCTTAATTGAATTTTTAAACAACTTCCATGCTACCAAAATATTTGTACTTTTAAATGATGGCTTAGTAAATTAATGCATTGATGTTGCAATAACATTAAAAAATTATACAGTTATAGTTAAATTAAAGTATTCTTAAAGGATGTTTCAAATAATGGGAATATTTTTATTTTAATTTTAATAGTCCTCAAGAGTTCAAAATAACATCCTTGGGAATCGCAACGACACCACATCCCACCTCATCAACTGGTCCTCCCTCTGACGGATTTCTGCTTTTGCATATGCGCTGTTCAAAACATAAAGTACAAACAGTCGTGCTTATAACATCTCCAATCGCAGTTAGACACTTTCCTGTTCATCTGTGCTCGACAACTTTTTATTTCGGAAGCAAATGGTAATTTCAATTTATATATGGTTACAGAACAATTTCGAGCCTTGCTAATGCAAATCACAATTACTGTTGATAATTAGTATTTTTGGATTTGGATTTTGGTTTGTTTGGCAATTTATAATATATATATAATATAGAGGATGAAGCACAGTCGCGATATTTGCCTGGAAACAACTGTGGAAAACCGCAGTAATGGTAGGCGATAATGAAATTGAGCCCTGGTCTCTCGAAAAAAAGGCTGAACGATGTTTCCACTAACCCACCTAGCTCGGTTCAATCTCTTCAAGTAGTGCAAAATGCATTCCAAAACTTAATGGTTCCATAACTTCCAATCCACAAATATAACTTATACCTACATGAGGACATTTTGTATTTCATAATTTGTATAACTTTATAAGTGATAAGACTAGTGTTTTGCCTATTGACAAAACAGGGTACTTATCTCTTAATTCACCGCTACGCGAAGTATGGCATGTCAAAAACAACATAATCACACACCACACCTAACCTAACTAACCGATTATGTTGCTTTTTGGCATGCAATACTTCGCGTGGCGGTGAATTGTGCCGGATTTTGTCCGCTAGTCTAACGATAAATTTGTTATACATTAGAAAAGGTTATACATAACAGCAGGACGCATGTGTGATCACGTGCGAGGAGCTGTGCACATGCGCAGGACCGGGAGGATAACCTTTTCTGGTGTATAACAAATTTATCGTTAGACTAGCGGACAAATTATAGTGAGTTGTGAGCGAAAGTCGTTCAATGTGAATCCGGCTTTAGGAGACAAGCACCCAAAACAGAATTAATATAATTTCAGGCAATGTCACCAGATGCTAAAAAGTACAAGGAAGGAGATGTGATAATTGATTATTGCGAGCCAATTACCAAGATTCTTTCATCATTTTATATGGCTGATCACTGTGCTAGCTGTTTTGAAAAGAAAGAATGCCTCATTGGATGCGACTCGTGCGAAAAATTCAAATATTGCAACGATTATTGCAAACGTGAAGATTGGGATAAAGTGCATAAGTTTGAATGTTCTTCAAAATTCTTTCGATCTATTTGTATCGTAAGGAAAGTTGAACATATCTCAGAAATGATGGAGCGTGTATCAGATGAGAAGAGGGCCTTAGTAATACTGACATTCAGGATATATGCTCAACTAAAAATTAATCCAGATTTTGCAATGAAGGCATTCTCTTTACACGATGGAAGCACGCGAACCTTGAAGGACTTACTGGATGCCGAAGCAACGCAACTAAAGAAAGAACACTTAATGAACTTAGCAAGGATAATAACAATTCATGCAAAACGCCACTTTGGCTTGCATGTAAAGTTTCTTGACATACTATACATTTTGAGTGTCTTCAAAAAAAATATTCGTAAACTCTATAAGGGGATTGATAGACTTTGCGATCAAGTTGGATGGGGAATTTATATAGAACTTTGTGATCTTAAGCACTCTTGCAAACCTACGGCGGTTCTTGTGAATGCGGGCCCCAAAGTTAGCCTTCGTGCCATTAGCGAAATCGACATAGGGCAACCGCCAAGTATTAATATCCTGTACGAGTTGGAGAATAAATTATATCGGCGTAGGCGGATTGTACAACTAAGAAACTTTATATGCAATTGCGAAATTTGTGCCTGTGAAGAAGATTCTCATCCAGATTTTTTGGCAATTAGTACACTTTTAAAAAAAATAAAAACTTCCTGTTTGCAAGTACGCGATAGAAACGATTGGAGGGTAATATATACGAATAACAAAACATTTCTTCAGTTAGCTCGTAAACATCGTCACGAATATGATCCTTGCATCACGAATCAACTTATGAGCACTCTAGGTTATGGTATAACCCTACAGGTGGATAGACTATTGCTGAAAAGTTTGTACAAAACAACTCGCGAACATTTACAAGTTACTTATGGCACGGACAATCCCTGCTTCAAACAGTTTACAAATTTAACAGCTGAATATTTTAATAGGAGCCCACAAAATCTTAGTAGGAAATATAGACGTACGAAACAGTAATGTGGCTACCCGCTATACTGTTATCATCCATCTCCTAAAAAGTTTTATACAATTATGTAAAAAAAATTTTAACTTTATATTGCTGCACGCCATTTTAAAACACCATATACAGTATGCACATACTGTATGCCAATTGTTGTTTAATGTTCATGATTTATTGTTTATCGTCAAATAAACTGTTCTATTTAAATTGTATGTAGTTAATAATCGAACACATGTTGCTATTCATGACAAGGCTGAACATGTCACAATTATAGATCAGAAAGAGCTAAACATAAACGTATTAAAAATATTGTATAGTTAATAAAAATAATGGTTTTCGAATTTTTTTTTACTAAATCCATGCTAATTATAAGGACAATTTCATTTAATATGTTTACCAAGTATACATAATCAAAAAAAATCCCGAATTGTAACGGGACACGACTCAGTCCACAATGGGTAGCAAAATAATTTTAATTACTTGAAACGTCATTTACGCGTCACAAGCGCACGTGACGGGCATGCGCAGATCGCGTGACGCACAACTTTTGACGGCGGCCTCTGCATTGTGTAGGAATCGGGCAAGGGGCTTAGCTGAAGTCATGTTTGGGCATGTGTTTTAACTACTTCCGGCTAAAGCATGAGCAATATAGCTGGGGGATTTTCTTTTTGGGGAGATGTATTGTAGTCACAGTTGAAAGAACCTCTTTTGTGATTGTTCCAGTAGCAGTTGGACCGTTTTGCTGTTGATCCGTGCTATACAACTTTATACCTCTGCAGGAAATGGTAATTTCAATTTTTATATTATACGTATATTTATATATGGTTACAGACTAATTTCGAGCCTTGCCAGTGTAATTCATAATTATTAAAATCACGTAAAGACGCGTCAGGCAATCTTTTAAGTTTTTAAAGCGCATTTGCACTGTGAGACTCAGACCACGAGGGAATAAATATTTTTGTATTTGTATTTTGGTTTGTTTGGCGATTTATAATACAGTGAAACCTCGGTTTACGAATTTAATCCGTTCTTCGACCCGGTTCGTGAACCAAAAAGTTAGTTAATCGAATCAATTTTTCTCATTGCAATTAATGTAAATCCAAGTAATGCGTTCTTTGTCATGGAATTTTTTAAAACATGTTATGGCTTAAGTGTGGAAATAATACAAAGGAAATTAATATAAAAGTAATACTAGCAGAAAGCAGTTTAACATATTTATATATATATACAAATATATATATCCATGATTTCCAACATTATAGGAAATAAAGACACCCACGTGGTCTCGTCATGCCGACGTTGCTGCGAATCAATTTTATTTGCAGATTCTGTTTAAGAAATTTACTTTAACAAACATTGTGGTTAATTATATGATTTAAGTGGATAAAACAAGAGACGAACTTTTACCATATTTGCAATGTAGGCTATATCTTTGAGACTAATAATCGATTTTAACTTAAATCCTTGGAAATTATAACATTTTTGATGTTACCTGTATTAGTAACAAGGATACTCATCTGAAACTAGTAAAACAATTGCAGAAACCCGGACCTCTTATTAGTGGTCCAGAGAAATGTGTTCGAAAGCTGAAGCATCGTTCGTAAAGCGAAACAACATGTGGTGTTCGTAAACCGAGGTTCCATTGTAGAAATGAAGAGAGGAAGGAGCAATAGGCACCTATAGCTCGGTTCAGTCTTTAAGTTCGTTAAGTCATGCACTTCGAATAGTTGTCCTGGCCAATTTTCAGAAAGTGTAAAATGTATTACAAAATTTAATTGCTAAAAAAACTTCCACAACACACACACACATATATATAACTTATACCGACATGAGAACACTTTGTATTTCAAAATTTGTATACACGTGCTTTGCCTAGGCTATTGACAAAACAGAATTAATATCATTTCAGGCGTCGTCATCAAATGCTACAAAGTACAAGGAAGGAGATGTGATCATTGACAACTGCGAGCCAATTATCAAGATTGCTTCATCATTTTCTTTGGTTGACCATTGTGCCTGCTGTTTTGAAAAGATTGAAGGCCTCATTCGATGCGACTTGTGCGAAATATTCAAATATTGCAGCGAGGATTGCAAACGTGAAGATTGGGATAAAGTGCATAAACTTGAATGTTCTTCAGAATTCTTCCGTTCTAATTGTATCGTAATGAACGTTGCACACATCAGTGATACGCGTGAGCGTGTATTAGAAGAGATTAGGGTATTAATATTACTGACATTCCGGATATATGTCCAAATGAAGAGCAATCCAGATTTCGCTACGAAGGCATTCACTTTACACGATGGAAGCACGCGATCCTTGAAGGACTTGCTGGATGTCGAAGCAAAGCAACTGAAGAAAGAAATCTTAATGAACTTGGCGAAACAAATAACAGATGATATGCAACGCCAAGATGGCAATCGCGATGTAAAGTTTCATGACATACTATCCATTATCAGTGTCGTCAAAAAAAATCTTCTTCAACTATTTAGGGGAGTTCATAAAAATGTGGACCAGGCTGGCTGGGGAGTTTATATACAAGTTGGCGTTCTTAAGCACTGTTGTAAACCTACGGCGGTTTTGGTGAATACGGGTTCCAAGGTCAGCCTTCGTGCCATTTACAAAATAGACTTAGGGCAGGAGCCAAGTATAACTTGCGTGCCCGAAATTTTGAATAAAGTAGAACGCCGTAGGCAGATTTTGCAAAAAAGACACTTCATATGCAGTTGCGAAACTTGTGCTTCTGAAGAAAATTCTCAACCAGATTATTCGTTAATAAGTAACCTGTTTGAATCAATACACATTTCTAGGGCGCAAGCACGCGATAGAGACGATTGGAGGGAAATTGAAACGAATAACGAAACATTTATTCTGCTAGCTCGTACACATCGTCACGAATATGATACTTGTATCACGGATCAACTTCTGATTACTCTACAATTTGGTATCTTCCTAAGGGTTGATAAATCATTACTAAAACATTTGTACCAAACAACTCGCAAACATGTAGAGATTACCTATGGCACAGACCATCCCTGCTTCAAAGAGTTTGCAAATTTAACAGCTGGATTATTTTATTGAAGTCTGTGCAAAATATTAGGAGGAAATATAAACGTTCCTTCTCTAGTACAAAACAGTAATGTGGCTAGGCTGTTAGCATCCTCGTTCTAAACATGATTACACATTGATGTTAAAAGCTTTTTTTTAAATTCTTTACAATGTTTTTAGATGTTGTCTATGTAACGTGATATTGATGTACGCCATTTTAAAACACCATATAATGTTATATGCACAATGTTTTTTAATGTTCAAGTTTTACTCATTGTCAAATAAACTGTTTCAATAAAGTTGTATGTATTTACTAATTAAATATGTCACAATTATGGATCAGAGCGAACTAAATATTGAGCCTGGTATGCATTATTTTAAAAAATTTTAAAAATAAAAATAATAGCTGAAGAATTTTTTTTTACTAAATGATATCGCAAGTTTAATTTGAAGGATTAAAACCAAGTAACCAATTTAATTTTTCTGATTTCACAATCGTCCTTGAAGCGGTGTTTAGTTGAATTTTTCAACAAATTTCCGTACAACTAAAGTATTTGTACTTTTAAATGTTGGTTTAGAAAATTAATGCATAGATGTCACAATAGCATTACAAAATCATACGTTTAGGTTAATTTAAAGTATTCTTAAAGTATGTTTGGGAATATTTTTTAAATTTAATATTAATATTTCTCAATCGTTCAAAATAATATCCCTATGAAGAGCAACGGCACCACATCGCTCGTCTGCACCTCGTCAACTGGCACTCCCTTATTAGATTTCTACTTTTGCATACACTGTTAAAAACATTATATATAGTGTAAGCAGTCGTGCGTATAACATCTTTGTGATTGGACACTTTCCTGCTGATACGTTTTTGACAACGTTACACCTCCGCAGTAAATGGTAATTTAAATTTATGCTATGGTTTATTTATGCTTTGCTATGCTATGGTACAAATCATGCTTTCATCTTTAAGTTTAGATATCGTAAAGTCACTTCAAATACTTGTCCTAGCCAATTTTAAGAAAGTTTAAAACATTTAGATAGCTACCTATTCCAAAATTTAATTTACTTAAGGGGAATTGCAACACTATCCCTTTCAATGGGAAAATTTGCAACGACACTCACAGTTAAAAAAAAAAGATTAAATAAAAATAAAAATTGCATATAATAGCTTTATTAATCAGCAAGGTCATGTTCGTGTCATTTTTCACGTTAAAATAGTAGATTTTTTAAATTAAATTAT
>JAQGAE010000220.1:0-45894 GCA_034696685.1 Julus scandinavius | reverse complement strand
GACTAACCAGATGGAATTTCTGTGTTCCAGATGTATAACATTCAATAGTATTTGGTCGTCGTTTTTCTATATACAGGACATGTATTAAATGGCAGATGGACAAATTGTTACATACTACACAAATATTTTTTAAAAAAAAGGAAATTCTAAATCTATAATAATGAATTGATAAAAAAGTTGTCGAATCGATATCCTTCATTCTCGAAACTATAAACTTTGCAAACTAAAATAATTACATTTACTTATGCATATGAATTTTATTACAGCAGTGTTTTTCATTAGATGTGCCGCCAAGGGTCCTCAGATGAGCCTTAGAAGGCTATGGGGTAATGTGTGTGTTCTCAAAAATGGTGAAAAACACTATTCAATATTGTATTGCAACGCACCCAACCATATTTCATGAATTTCAAAAATTTCAGAAATTTCTGATATACCGCAACAGTAATTTATAAAGCAACGAATAAAAAAGCGTTGAAAAACACTGATATGCAGTACTGGATATAATGCTTGCACACAAACATTTAGAACAAACTATTTTTTCACAACTGTTAGTACCTTAGCTTCTGGAATCAGCTCATGAAAACATTCCCTTAATTGCTTAATCTTAAAGGCAATCCGTGACTTCAACAAGGTTGAGTGTCTTTTGTTTCACCATTTTGTTATAACCAGATTCGTAATAAAAATAAAAATTATGATTGTGGATTTAGGTCACTCCTCATTACAGTATCAAAAGGTGCCTATACCCTGATGTACAAGCGTGGACATCGCATGAAACAATGCCAAATATAATTAATAAACCAGCTATAAAGTACTGAATGTCCATTGGCTTGATTTTTTTATGGTAACATTTTAAAAAAAATCAATTAACCTACAAAGTTGGTATATGATATATTCCATATCAATGAAACCTCGTTTTCGGATGTTTGGTGATGACAACATAAGATCCATGCATGCAGTCACGCATTCCCAACAACAGTTTACACGCTTTCAGGTCTTGATGACAAGAAAATATTTTCGTGGGAAGTCGTACTAATGGCTGGGAACCTATTAGAACGGGCTTGTACATTGCTAAAAACCTCGACCTTATGGTCGCTCAGGCGAAATGAAAAGTACACTGACCAACCAACTACGCAATCCAACCACCCAAAAAACAAAAGCGTGGGAATCAGAATGAAAGTTTCAACTATGCGATGCTAGAATGAAAATTAAGGTGCAGCCTGTCGGTAAACTTTCATGAAATTCAAAATTTTGCACCATAAAAAAATCCTTAGGGATGTCATAAAAACGTCCGCTGAATTTCAATTTCGTACATTTCCTAAAATTCGACCACATGTACATAGCTTTAAATTGTTAACACCTACCAATCCCTTTAAATTATAACATTGGATATCTTCCAAGTTCTGAAGTTTCCAAGTATATAAAGAAGTACAGTTGCTACACATGACCAGGGTGCATGGTGTAATCTAACTAGACAGGGAATGATTTTTAATTTTTTAACCAAATCTAACTTACATCATAGAAGTTCTATAATTGCAAAGAAAATACGTCATTACATGGCATTCTCGAAAACTTGTAAGTGGCTGACAGTAAACCTTGCATTTCTAAACCTCGCATCAATTTGATCTTATTAGGATTAACATCCAGAAAATAATCTCTAAATGGTTTTTATGATAGAAGGAATGTCCAGTTTTGCAAGTGAAAAGCATTCCCAAGATGCAGTTAACCCCCACCCCCCATCCCCGAGCAACACACGAAGGTATCCAAGATAAATACCCTCTGGCTTGAAATCGTAATCCAGGTAAAAGTATTTCCAAAAGAAAACCAGTCTTAACTTTTTTTTTTAAATCTTAAAACCCTTTTACCAGCGTCACACCACCCAAACGCGAACATTCCAACCGGCCTGATTACCTGAAATCTTTGAACCAGTGCAGTGCAACAACCACAATCAAGTGGCATTACCACTTACAGGTAAAAATCCTAATGTCAACAAACCAGTCAACTTTCACCGGCTTTTAAAGTCTAGGAGGAAGCTCTTGAAGATGATTTTAAGTGAAATTATTAAGTCTATTCCACTTTTTTGAACAACTTGAAGAGGCAATGTACCGCCAATATCCAATAATTGACTGCGGAGGGTACAGGACATGTCAACGGCGCTTTGACGTCAGTCAAGTGGCGATCAGGCGAGGCTAAATTTAGACTATTCCAATGGGGTCACTTAAGAAAAAGCAATGAGTCATGAGATGGGAACTCAAATTAGTCATTTATTTAAAAGCAGGTAAAACGCTTTTACCAGAATTTATGGATAGTTTAAAGCATTCTAGAACTTTTACTGTAGATGCATTTTCCCTAGCATCAGAGAGGGTTACATGCAAAAAAATGCCCTAATGCCTGGTAGGCCCTAACTTACAAAATGAATAAGCTAATGACATGCATAATTTGAACTTTAAAATATTAAAAACAAAACAAAACAACAACCACATCCAATTTGCCATCGTCATTGACGACCAAATGCAAAAAAAATTAACCTAACTTTCGCCTACTTTATATAGTTGTACACCAGGAAAATGTAAACTGCAAATTCGGTGTTCATACTGATTTGTGTACCTGTAAAAGCTGTGTTTATATAGACCATGGAAGTGTTTACGCTATACAGACTGAAATACAAGATAATATACTTTCGAAAAAATTCAAAGAAACTCTAAAAATAGGAATACTGAGAACCATTACGAAAATAAAGGTGTAACATATTGCCATATTCCAAGAAAATATAAATATACAGATAGATTTTCATGAAATATTCCGTATGATGACCAAATAACCATAACAATTGCATGTACTGAGATTTTTAGGTGACTACAATTCCTGGGTATTCTTAAAAACAAATCTTTCTGAATAAGCGTGCATACAGTAAATTGTTTCGATTCAGGCAAATTTGTAAAGGATATCATTAGCGAACATTTCACATTGTGTCATAAGGAAGTAATTACACATAAAAAAGTAGACCCATACTCTTATTTGTCATCCTTGAACCTTTGTGCTCGTCATAGAAGTGAACTCATTTTTTTTTTGTTTTTTTTGTTCCAACTTTGTGTATTCACAATTAAGCTAGTATGCCTTTATGAAATATATCGTATGTCATAAAAAAACACTAATAAAACTGTCTTACCCCCAATACAAATCCCTAAACAAACAAACATGGGTGATATTACTGCAAACTTGCTACTCTGGTTTATTGGGCAGGGATCAAGTTATCAAAAATATCCTAAGCTCCATGACAACATAACCAGAAAGGAAAAAAAAATCACTCAATCTTTGTCTCCAGCATATGCAGAGCCTGTTATATCCATTTGATTCGCAATTAATCATTAAATATATTTTAAAAAATCTGAAGACGTCCTTACAAGGAGACGCTTATTAGTCGTTCCTTCTAATTAGTTCTTAAACTGTCATTAGCTGGAAAAACTCAAAAGTCTTAGAAGGCTGGAATGCCATAAGTAAAGTATAGCATTCGTGTGCCATTCCAGCCGCCTGAGGCTTTTCAGCCAGCTATCTGAAAGCACAAACTGCATGTCGAGACTTCAATTTCGCAATGCCTGAGTGTACTCAAGAATGGAAATTCAAGTTTGTCTTCATTGCACTGGTTGAAAAGGTTTTTAACGCTCTTGCCACCAGGCATTTTAGTGAGACGAATTTATTCGGTACGAGGAAAATGAATTTGTTTGTAAGGTAAAAAAAAAGAGGGAGTCCATTCAACAAAGAGAGCAAAAACCTCATATATGCTGCATGGGTAAATCTTATATCAAAAGGGAGCCTAGTTTTATTCAGTCAACATCCCGGATTCCGCCCGGTCGAGGTCAGGTCAAGGCTGTTGAAAGAAATTGATGGAATTCACCTTGTTGGGGAAGAATAAAAAGGTTGTTGACAGGGGCTGGACAAAAACAGGGGCATTTGACAACTGTGATAGGGGAATTCGAAATTATTTCACCATCGATCCACATTTACAGATTGCCATGCAACTTCACCAATGGGAAATCTAGCAAACATAGGTAGCAATGCTACAACATGTACATATACTTGATTATCACAAGCATAACTGTGATAATGAATTCAATTTTTTGCAATGTTGGTGCAGACAAGCGTTACACAATTTTTTCTTGGATGTGACAGAAAATTGTCACATTTTGGAACAGCCTAGAAATTGAGGTCTGGGTATAAAATGGTGAACGGGTAAAAGTGGAGGTATTCTTGTAAAATTGAAATTCCAGTCAACGCTGATCATCATTAGATTTAGGGTTGGTATGGCTAGACAAAAGTTATATAACCGTATCAGCCTGTCATGTTAAAGCTCCCTTGTTTCGGTTTATAACCCCTTGCAAGGTGAAATTTTCTGGTGACACATGGGAACAAAAAAAAAAAAAAGTAAACGTAAACAAAATCGTATTTCAAGCTAGCAGTCACACCCAAGCAATAAGGTGGACATGTTTAAAGACCACCAACGATACCCCTTGAGCTCTAGAACCAGGGGTAAGGAATGTCACTCAACACCAGTACTGCAGAACCACATTTTTTTAGGTTAGGAATATGTGGGGGATTTGAAACGTTTAAGCTCAATCTTTTTATGAGTTTCCAAAAATAGCCAAGTTGTATCAAAGGGGGGAAAGGAAAGCAGATCAGTGACCATACTGGACAAGAATAATCAATATGCCAGTCTTCATATACAGTTTTTTACTTATAAATTTCATGAAGGAAATGGAGCACTGGAGTTTGTTTACTGGCACATCCTTATGAAAAGAAGAGCAAGATGTCCACTGGAAAGTTCAAGCATAAATTATTTTTAATTACTGTCGCAATTAAGCTGTTTTTGGTGAATTGAAGCATGACCACTTGGTATGAACGCTCTGCATAAACCCAGATGCCATTCTTAATTTTAAAAAAGTCAGTATTTCCTGCCATGCTTATTCACCTTGATATTTTCACCTGTTCACCTTTTGTCAACTTTTTTACTCATTCGGTATTTTGTGACCATTTCCTTGGATTTTGGGTAATTTAAATTAATTAACAATTTTAGGTAGATGGCATAGAAGTTTCATAACCTGCACTGGAGTTGGAAAGTTGACCAAATATGACTTGCATGTATTAATACCATTTCGCCCGCAGTATTACAGGTCATATTTTCAGCAAAAATAGCTCAATACACCCTGGAAGTGTATGAGACCTTCGCAGAACGTCACCTGATGCCATAAATTAGGTCCTTACACGATAAGGGGGTGCTGAGCCTGAATAAGGGTATTTTCCTATTAGCAATGCTCGTATAAAAATCATAAACAAGAGTGACTGTTTGATGGTCAAGCAAATGGACGTCAAGACAGGTCAAAAGACACGTCAGCTGACATTTCTTGGATGACTCATCACGTCTTAACCTGATTTCATGTCAAAATTTAGACAATGATTCATTGAAAACACTCAAAGATCCTGTTGGAAGTTTACAACAGCCTCCAAGTTAAACTAGGTTCAGTGTGGGCAATTAGAAAACTTGCTTCTTTTTTTTTTTGTTAATTAGGAGTCCTATATTTATCAATAAGCCAGACAGCGAGCATTTAAAGCAAGTCCAAACACGCGTTACTGTGGGTTTAGTATAGTAATTACATTATTTTATCACGTGTTCCATATCTATTTTCTCGTAAAAGTCCCAATTCCAGAAGCTATACTGTGTCAATGAAAATGCCTAGTCATGCCAAACATCAAATTAATTGATGATTTTAAAAGCCATGACACAATTCAAAACGCGTTGGCTTAATTTCACACCAGGATTTTTTTTAACTTTTAAACATCTTAAACAAAACGTGAACAATTTTAATAACTGTGGGTCAAAAACGAACTATTTTTAAGTAAAAGTGGCAAGAAAAGCAAATAACTACATGAAAATTACATATATACCAAACCCTCCCTTCAAACAACGAAATTCCTCATCATTTTGCCAATAAGTTATATTGGAGACCTTGAGAGGACTCTTAAATGAGTTTATTCTCTTAAATGAAGGGCTTTTCACTTTGAATACAGCGTTTAGTTCTTATTTAGGGGCCTTAAAACATGATTGGATAAATTGTGAACATAAGTTCTCTGCTGACAAGTTTGCAATGAAAGTATAAATAGGGCCACGCGCTTTACAGGACATGTTCAGGCATATTTAAAACTCCATATATTAAAATAATAACCTTGCCAAGGCTGTATTGTAAAATATACTACATCAGCAATTTGTTAACCGAAAACAAAGGACATCCTTGTACGTCAATTCATAAACATTTGAAAATCTAATGGATATGAAATAAGATCCCTAAAAAAATAATAGAAAAAAAAATACATTGGCGTCAACGATGACGGTTTTCTACTTAGTTATCAACTATACTTAAGTGTCAAACATACCAGGCTATGTCAATAGTATTTTATATATTATTTCTCCGAATCAGAATTTGCACACCTGAAGCATATATGGCCTAACAAGCAAATCTAAAAGTCCGATATCAGAAGAATGAAATTGACTTTGTCAACATTTGCTCGACAACACTGTACTGAAATTTCAGTTCAAACCAATTCTTCATTCAAGCATGTCTGATTTCTTATTGACTGTAATGACACATTTAAAAAAATGACATGTGCGAAAAACCCAAGCTGGATCAATCCAAATATTTGTTTTACTAGATATCGTCTTTAAATAAGGAAAACAAAGTTGATAAAGGTGTCATTGTATAAAGCTGATATAAAACAACTTATCAAGTACGAGAAATAAAATAATGTATTGTACCAATGATAGAAATTGGTATTTTTACCATCAGATATGTTTCTACTATTTTTAGATTTGTGCAAGATTTGCGAAGATTTAGTTCAACCCCCTGACTTTGTTGGTAAGTTGAAGATGCCAATTTTCATTTTAAAACGAATAAAGACAATATATTTAAATTATACACAGTAAATCCAAGTTCCATGCTCTATAGGCCTTAACCTCATTTCAGTAAAGTAACTACTATATTTAACACCTTGGCAATACACCTGCACAGGTACAAAAATAAGTTTTAAAACGTGTCTCGAAGATACTGAAAATGTTTAAACCTAAGGGCGTGAAAGTGCACAAAGTGGATTTCTAATTAGGGTCAAAGCCGTTTCATGTTCCTGCATGCTTTTACCAAAGATTTTATACTCTACGTGGTGACCTTCAAAAATGCTAAAACAAACACTTGTGGAGAGGTGCTACAAACAAACCTTAAAAGATTAGACACATGCCTGCAAAATAGGCCAAGTTTCATAAGAACGTGTTTGTGGGACACCCTGTATTTTAATGCCACAATATCAAGGTTTTCTCGAAATCATGGTGAGGAAATTAACCTAAAACACAAGTGTAGTTTTCAAGTGTTTTATATGTGTTTTCTTACCGGTCTGCAATGACACAATTAGTCCTAGGTTAAGTAATTAAAGGAAAACACTCGATTTTAATGCCACCGTTATAAAATATTTAATTTATCGACTCATGGTTTGAATTTTCTTTTTCTTCAGTTGTTGACCCTCTCAAGAGTTGATTTGGAGACGACTTGACTGTGATTTGGGGACTTGACCGCGATGTCAAGGTGCTCAGGTCGTCAATGTTGCGAACCCGGACTCAAAAATACAAGACATAAATGATGTCAAAGTGTACATCTGAAAATTCTGTCGTACACATTTCCCAAAATTGTAAACGAAAACGTGTACACATGGCTTACAGAATATATATGAACCTCAGCAGTAGGGAATGCCCGATGAGGCTACAAAAATAAACAACTTTTTCCTCTCTTACTTATACAGACCAAGGATCTCCAGAATCAGAACAGGATCTCACGCACCCTGTATAGCTTATACATTAGAAATTTGTCCCAACCCCTTGACCGCCCCCGTTTCAAAAGTCTTTACACGGGTTATGTGGCATGCATGTAACATATATAACATCTAAAGGTCTTATTTTCGCATTCGGCGTTTGTTTAAGCCGGGCATTGCATAAATAACAGCTTATAAAGAGTTAACTTATGGAACCCTGTAATGCGATGGCCTAACGAACACGTAATCCTGGACACGTATTCCGTTATTTTATTGCGCGGCTTAGGTTTTCACACATGCATCAGTATTGTGTGTCTGAATTAGATTTTTATGCTTCCTTATAGAGGGGTATTAAGCAGAAAAAAACCCCCTGGGATTTGAACAGATGTGGGCCTGGCGGTTACCTGAGCCCTGCACAGTCATGATTATACACATGGCAATACCCTATTCAATAAAAAGTACAACAGAATTTAAAGTCCAATCCTGAAGTACTATAATGTGCCACTAGAAGTTCAGTCCACAATTTGCATGTTTTATACGAGAATTTTTCAAATAACAAAACATGTCCTGACCATTAAGTTTCTGTATATGGCAGTACACGTTTAAAACGCTACATACACAGTGTATATGAAGTATAATTCGCATTAGAAGTTTAGAACCTGCAGTGTGTCATAATGTGAAACCAAAACTTCAGACTTGACAGACTGTCCACAATTTCCATGTTTTCCACAAGAATTTTCAAATTAACATAACATTCCCTGGCCATTACATCCATTTATCCTAAATACTGCCTGACAGTGAGAAACGTGTTCAATAAATAGATTATATAATAGTAATAAGTACAAGCATACATACTCAGAAGGCGCCATCATTTACTCTTGTAACCGGTTACATTACGTAAGCCAAACCGTAAAAAAATCAGAAGAAAAAAACCGCTGAGTAACCGGCAAAGAATGCAAAGTTTCTCCTTTCCAAATTACCAGTAGCCCAGACATTGGCCAAAGACGAAGCACATGATCACGAAGCAGACAAGTATTTTTTGAAGGGAACTATGTAAATGTATGATTCACAAGCTATAGTAAAGAAAACGTCATTGGATATGATATACTACCTATACAGCTGACGTCTGCATTAGGCCTAAGTATTATACTAGCTGACTCGAATATATTTTTACCTTTCTGATAAAACTCCAACAGGTCGCGCGCATCGAATCACGAGATACGGTAACCACAAACCGAAGATAAATCAAAACCGTATCGGTAACAATTTGACGAGTATAATAGTTGGGAAGTAAATACCTTTTTTCCCTTAGAAATTTTAAAAATGTTCTTCAGGCCATATGGATGGTCCAGTCTTAAGTATGTATAAAAAAAAGTAAAAGAATGGGGTGTGGGTGGTTTGCTTAGATTACGTTCCAGATTACAGGCTTAAAAAGCACGATTCTGCTCTTTTAAAAATGGGTTTTTGATGGCAGGATAATTAGCCATTAAAAAGTTTTTCAAGAGCAAACTTCTGCGCAAAAATCGGTATCGAAAAAACGCGATAAAAACCATCGCACACATAATGCTCCAAGGCACCAAAAACGGTAAACAAAGCTGGCTAACAATCTGATAATAGGATTAGTACAAAAGAAAAACTATAGCAGCATCTGGCCTGGCCTGACCTGCCCCCAAGATTGCTTTTTGTTTCAGTTTTTTTGTTTTAGGAAGCAAGAAAGGAAAAAAAAAAACGTGGTCATTTCACTTAAAACATGAATGCCACACGGTCATTTCAAAATAATAATATGGCCCCTATCCAAAGTTGTCATCCATCATATCAATACAAAAGATCATCTTACCATCAACCGAAGACAAATCCTCATCATCTCAGTGTGGATACATTTTGAATATTCCATGAAACTTTCAACGATTTACGAGCTTTATCCACTACTCCTTAACATGTCAATCCTGTCATTGAACTTGGCGTCAAATATATATCCTTTAAGTTATAACAGATCACTTGAAACAATAGCGTAATAAAATATAATTTTTAAAACTGGCGAAGAGTATAAGAATGTTTTGCACGAGAATGCTGTGTGTGTGTCTGTGGCGATGCGAGAGACTAGAATGAATACAGAAAGCGAATGTCAAACCAGTTGAGGTTGAACGGTGCCAGCGGGTAACAACTTCCCGTTGTTGAACTAGGGAGGACTGTTCAGAAAGTCGGACATTCCTTCATCTGCCAACAGGTCAGACTTGCCGGACGTCAACGGGAGCGGTTGCTACAAAGCCGCGAACACTGCTACAACTGAGCAGCTAAAACACGTGCGTCATTACCATCGTTTCAAAAATGTGAAACGTCACGCTTCTTTGCCCGATTGCCTCTAATTACTCATCTTTAATGGAATACAGAAATAAATCTGAGTCAAATAAGTGGCGATGGTTTAGCTAGGGATTGGCAAATTACTGCCTGTGGCCCACTGAAGTAGGCACATGTTTTGGATATGTTAAATCATAAAAATCTTCCCACATTTAACATTATAGGATCGAATTTCAACAAATTAATTATCCGCTTGACCATTTCCCTCTAATCCGGCTCTACGGTTTAACAAGTGGTTGCAGAATGGAAAAGACAATCAAGTTGCCCATAAACGTTTTTTTTTCGGTACTCGTAAAATGTTGGTTGGTTTTGTAAGTTTACTGGCTAAGCCCTAAAGTCAATCCTGCAAAGTTATACTATGTTAATGCACAAAATTTGCGTATACATACACATTTGCAACATTTACAGTATTTTTGAGTCACTATACTATCAGCGACGACATGGGACACATTTGCAGATTTAAAAAAAAAAATAATGATTAATTTCTGTAAATATGTTGACTACTTATCAATAGTATATAAATATAAAAAATGTTAATTAGAGAATTTTATAAACATCATAATTAATTTTAAAACTAACTAATCACCAAACCTTTTCCAGTATGAACTGTATGTCCAAATAAGTTTGTCCACCAACTAAGACATTACAAATTGTTCCTATCGCTAAAATATAGCAGAATATCAATTTTCAAAATAGTTAATACATTAGATGACATATGATGTCATACAACTAATTATTACACGTATTGACAACTTCATTGTAATTAATGATCATGGTAGGTTGGGATTTTATTTTTACGAAATTACTGCACGTACAGTCCATTTCCTATTACTTCTGTTGTTACTTGGAATCCCAACATTAATTGTTATGAATGCCATCTTAGTGATATCAGAACTGGACCAACCCCCATGAATGTCCAACAGGATATGTTGTGAAGTGCTTAATTCCTACATAGTCTGTAAAAGGCCATTGAACTATGAATGGAATGGGGCTCTGAGAGTCTGACAGCGTCACTGACATTACGTCAGACAAAACGACGTTTACCAACCACAAAAATCTCAGAAAGAGGTAATCTATTTTACCCTCCACCAACAAACCCCAAGAAGGCAAACCACCGTGAAGCAGCAAACCAGCCCTAATGGTGCTTTACGTGACTAATCTGATAAATTCACCCAAAATGGTGTCCATTCACGTTCAAGAGTCTTTTAGTGAATGATAGATGGGGCTGTAACCATTCTTTGAAAGTTCCTGTGGAAACTCAATCGTGAAAACTTATACTTTTGCTAACTTCTGTTACCTCACAAATACAGTAATATAACATACACCATGGTAAATTGTGGTCTTAATCCAGTAGCATGTTATTTTGACAGAATATATTCATGGTACTATAAACACATGTTTCCATAAATCTTCAACGTTATTAATTGAATGAAACATAAATAAGATAAATGTACTGCATTCAACATTTGCAAAACTCTTTTGAATAGTTGTCATGGATATGTATGCAGTTTTTGCATTTACTTGCATATAATGAAAACAAAATCAATTGACAAAATCTGATTACATGTCCTTCTAATAACATCAACAAAAATAGTACAAACACGAGTGTGCTATCATGTTGATCAGAATTGTATACGAGGACGTCCACACTGATACAAGTTGAAGTTTGAGATTTCATCAGCCATACCTAGCATAGTAGTGCCATGTACTTGTATTTTAGTAATCTCAACAGTTTTTTTATTTTTATGGATGAGTCACGACTAAACAATTTGTTGACAACAGCATGCCAGTGCCATTTGTATCGCATTGCAGAGTTGGAATCTACTAATTCATTTCTGTTTTTGAAATGTCAAAGTCAAGAGCATCCATGCATTGAAACTCATAATCACACAATTTTAAGTGTTGTCACAATAAGTGTTTTCTTTGATATCTAAGAAAGCGTGCAATAGACCACCCTCTGATTTCCTGAAAATTCATTTCCCATGCGTGTCGTGTACATCCCTCCGAAATCCATGGATGGATTTCAAAGTTGAAACGTGTACCTATAGCTTTATAGTTGAAAAAAAAGACAAGACTATATGGTCTTAGAACAGATGCACACACACAAAAAAATCTAAATTGTCGTTCTGGCGACTAGTCACTCACAATGGCATCCAGAGCTATTAAATATCATACTTCCTGAATTATTGTTGGAATGCAAATAGGCAATTTCTCGTATAATTACTCTTCGACCGTGAAATATAGCAGCGATTGAAATATGCAATGTGATTCATTTTAATTCGTTCACTATATAAACGGACATTTAACATGGCACGTTATGCTGCAATGATGACATTATCAAATTAGCATAACAATGGTTTGAAATTTAAAACATTGAATGAGTAAGTGGGGCACGACAGGATGTCCACTCGCATGGAGATCATTTGGAATTCAACTTATAATGTCGACCCAATCTGCAAGGTTATTCAACAAATTTGGGCTTGGTAGATTTAAGGAATTATGGCAATAGGAATTTTGCCATGCATTATTGGGTCCCTTCAACACCCCATTTGTACACCATTTTACCATTGAAAATCTTATCAGATTAGCAGACAGTTGCACAAATTGACAAGTTGCAACAGTCAGTCCAGAACAATTTTATTTATAAAAGTATATGTCCTGTGTCGCACTTGTATGACTTGAATATGGTACAAGTATAGTGGTTGGTGTCCTAAAAGGAGCAGCAGACAGTTGCACAACTGACATCTTTATCTTTGACGTCTAAATTTTTGAAATGCGTCACTTGTTGCATTGCAACAACTTAATGACAGCACATAAGTAGTGGTATGGGCCTGTGACAATTATGTGTCCATAACTTTAACATATTTACATATTGAATAACGTGCTTAACTGTTTCAGTCTGCATGAACAGGCTAATCTATTAAATGTTCAAATTAAAACATTTAAATATACAATAAAGCCTCTAGTCATCGATTTATGGATGGCCTCATTTTATATTTATCTATAATTCATGTGATTTTTTGTGTGCTAAAAGTATGTGGAAGGGGGGAGGTTAGGGCGACTGTTCTCTTTTCACCGGATCCGCCAATGGCTGATAAATCACAGAAAAACAATTTCAAGGTGGCCTTAAACAATTCCCCTGAAGGACTTTCTCCTCGGAATTAGGGGAACAAGATGCATGTTAAACAAGAAAACGATTTTAAGAATTTTAAACGTGTTGCAATCCTATACGTAACATACGTTTGCTTTTCCAGAGAAATATTCGATTATCACGACAGAAAAAGCTTGTCTGCATGAATACCTCGATTGTATCAAATTCAAATGCAAAGAAATGAATAAACCATAAGAAATGAAACGATTGGGTGGACACCTTTCAAAATCAGAAACTGGTCTGGAGAGTAGTTTGCGAGATAAATGTCGATGCTTTTGCAAGAATAATCGACGTAGGAAAATGAGAGCTTTTTAAAAGAGCATATATGCGCTGGCAAGTTTCAGGTAGGTGTAAAATCAAAATTTATGGAAAATATACGCCATAATTTACAGAGTGGGATGGAGTCGTGCATTATATGCTGAATTTATGTATCCAACAAAACTATTTATCAAAAATATGAAATCTGTTGAGCAAAACAAATTGGAGAATTTGTAGAATTAAATAGAATTTCAGTGTATACGTTTATTAAGTTGAAATCGTCCTGGATTCATGCACTTTTACCAAGACTATTATACATAAATGTTTTTATTGTTTTATTATTTTGGCTAAAACCTTCTCTTATCGCTAAGTCCAACTTAAACTAAAGCGTTTTAGTTCTTTTTTTAAATACATGTCAATGCATAAGTATTTATGGTATGCTGTTTAACTTATTTGCATTAAACAAGACTTTGGAGATTTGAAAATGGAATGTTTACGCTGTGAAATTTCTTTTTTGCATTGATTTTAGATTATAACTAGTGAATGACCTGCACAAAATGCTTCGTTCTACGTTTGATGTTTATTTCCACAGCGAAACAACAACCTGAGTAATGCAAAAGAAATTTCCAAAAGCAAAAACTCAAGTTGCCATACACATTTGCATAATCAGCCTGCTTATAATTGCAATACTGTATGTGGATCAAATTCGGAAATTTGGAGCACAAAGCTGATTTTTTGCGAATCTGGAAAAAATTGTGAATACAGGTGACGCCAAAGTGTCGACAGAAATAGACTCTTTAAAAATAAACACTTTATCATCACGTGTCAGAAAAATACCAGGGCAACACCGTGCATTATAATAATAATAATAAATATTTTTTAAAGTTATACCACTGCAAGTATGGAATAATCAAGTATTGCTCAGCAGGTCTACATGTGTATGTTAACAAAAAGGTAAGGAAAGTGAGATTCAAAAATGAGAAATGGGGTACCATAATTTCGCAATAAATTACTAGAGCAGTGTCTAAATTACAGCCACAAAGTTGACATTATTGCGTGTTATTTACAACACTTGACAGTGGGTACAGGCCATCTTTGCATCGTCTTACAGGGAGGCCTATGCTGGTTGGGATTAGTGCTTTCATGCCCAGGCATATTTTATCTAATAAGGAAGACAATATTAAGGTTAAACTGGTTTAAAGTTGTAGAGAAATTATCATTGAAAGTGGTGAAGTTGCAGAAAACTTGTCGCCGAATTCAAAATGACCGCTGCCTGGTGCGAGCAGCAGGATACTTTCTGGGACATATTTAGCACTTATGACACATTCCCAAAAATGATTCATTATTGCTATCTCTCCTCCCTCCCTTGACGTTTCATCTCTCATTAGTTAATCTAATATTCAAAAATGTCGGTGGTATAAGGCGCTAACTTTGCCACGCCAGACCTCATTACCCCTATTCTTACCCCACACCTTTTTCCCCCCTTACAGCCCTACAATCTCACACCAAACTGCCCAGCGGACCATAATGAGGTCGCCAGGCCCATTCCAATCCCCCTACGCAAGGGGTCACGTGGCCTACTACAGTGAAACGCCCCAGGGGTCAACAACAACCAGCACACTTATAATTCACCATTCAGATGTTTCATCAGCAGACATTCCATTTGTCACAATGTATATATATATGTATAGTCAGTATTCAGCAGTCCACACAAAAAAAAAATGATTTAAGAGTTCTTTCAAAGAAAAAGTTGAAATAAATTTCCTTGGAGAGTGCAATTCGAAGAACATTAATGGAAATGTTATTGAGAATTTGTAAATCATTTTGGAATCTGGATTCTTATGTCCAGCAGATGCTGATGCAGATGCAACATTCAAAGCACACGTTTGTAAATGAGTATTCAGGAAAAATAATTTTTTTTTTTTTTTGGAAAAATTTGTTGCATATAGTATATGATAAACACGAAAGATAGCATCTGGCCAGCATGTAAACATCCTGGAATTTACGGGTTAAAAAAAATACTTTCCTTATATAGTTGAACAAAATTCCATAGAGAAACCATCATAGTCGGCTAATTAATTATGTGTACGCATGCATCCATTTTAAAAGGAAATTCTTTAACATTCTCATACTACGTGCGTAATTAATGGTCAAAATAAGCATAATACAAATTTGCATATACATTTACCGACAAGGTAAAAAAGGTTCGGCCTGCAATTTGGTTACACAAAACAGATTGCAACGTCGAACCACGTACGTTGGCACATAAAAAAATTGTATTAAATTGCAAAAAAATCAGTAAATTGGAACGAAAAAAAAAAACTTAACTTGTTAATATATAACAATGAAGGTTGTTCATTGAAATTAACCAACAGGTATGAACTTATTTTTGTTAATTTATTTTCTGATTAACGCAGTTACCAAAAAAAGGGGCAATATTTAGTTAATTTATAACGACAATATACAATGTATTAAATAGGCTATTTCTCTCCCTAGGTGCGCATTTCTGAAAAATTCGTGCAGTTAACGAAGCACATGTTTAATTGTTTACGATTATCTATTTATTTGCACAAACACTAAATTCGTGAATGCACGATTACATGCAGATGTTAGGCATGCTATAGCCCATGACACAGTATAGCATCCAGAATGAAAACAAATTAGAAACACAATTGAACACCTACACATACTCCAGCCCATGCAGTAGGCCTACTTATCTTGAAAAATGAATAAAAGCGCATTAGGATGACCTAAAATCTTCAAAAGAAGTTATTTGCAAATTTCAAAGCAGCCTGACTCGGAACTTTCCTACTTTTTGAAGTTTGCTAATTTCAAACAACTTGCAGGGTCGAAGAGAAAGCAACTTTTGTTGTTTATCCCAAACAATTAGATTAAACAAATACACTTTCAAAGCTAGTTTGAATACGTGGAAACAATTGCATTATTGAAGTGAAATTATAAAAGCATGCACTCCTAGTAGTTTTTTTTTTCTTAAAAAGAAAAATGTCTTAAAATATCTGAAGAATGTAATGCATGAGATATTTCAGATACTCCGAATGTGCTGCAAATATCTACACAAACTTCTAAAACGAAGGTATAGATAATTCCAAAACATTACTCAAGCAAAACTAATTCTTGTATAGCAGCATTTCATCCGTTGATAATCAGATGTTTGAACACCCCAGGTAGTCAAGATTTAATGTCCATCACAAAACCGCATCCCAAATGCACGCTACATTAATTCAACGTTAAATATAAAGTGTAATTTAAGCAATGCTTACACCATATTAATAGAAACATAGATAAAAATCTACTAGAGCCTTTAATAAGAATATTCATGAGAGGTGGTACAAATGACCTATTCCCAATCTCTTATCATTGTTTTTGTCTCAAACATTGAACAGTTACGCTGAATGAGCACACACAGGTTCCAAGTTGTTTAATATTAAGTTTATAAGATGAGATATTTGGTTGCCTGGGCAGTTAATCTGGGGCGTCTTGCAATTTCATGTCACAGAAAATAAGATCCATGACTTAAATTACCTAAAACATTACATTGACGTCTGTTAACCAGAAACCACTTAATATGAACTTTGCTCACTGTGATGGAGGTCCATGTGTCAAAAATTGACATAAAATATTATTCACTGAGAAAAAGCTTTGAACAATAAAACTGACATTGTTAGATGATATTATATTATATGACTTGTGTCTTATCTATATTGTCATATTCAATTCAGAGAAGTCCTAACAAAACAAGATTGTTGTCATGCTGTAGCTGCTCTCAATGAATGGTAGTCAAGGCTGCACCAAGTAAGTATTGTTTTATAGACCCAAGACCAGTTGTCATATAACATTTTAGCCTGATTTTACAGTACTGTCCTACATCTTCAAATTTTGTATTGACCTTGCCTTTTAACAATAGCTTTCCAATTCGATTCCTGCATGTCTGGATAAAGCTGCAAGACATGTAGAGCAAGTCAGACTAAACTACATTCAATAGTGTATAACTGACAAATTTGAAAGCATTTTCACGAAACTTCCGTTGAAGGAATTACCTGCATACCTGAATCAAAAATTCCCAGGTTCATGAAGGCAAGAGGAAATCATCATGAATGCATTTCGTAACTTTCCTACGCGATTTTGTAACAATAGTGCAAGCAGGTACGTGGGGATAAACTGGTGGCGTTATTGTTCCATATTTCTTGAAATTTTGAGGTCAGTCCATCAAGTTTTTCTCCCCCCCATCCTCGTCCTTATGTTACTCGTGCGCACATTTACCATCGCATCCTTATCCTGGGGAGTTTACTGTTACGCTAATCACAAGCATTACTAAAATAAAACATACCATTCCAAACCACAAAAAACATGCCATCAGCAGCTCCCCTTGGTCAATTTTCTCTTTGGAAAAGCCCTTTATTAACCCCAATCTCCTCCAGATGACCATTTTTTATTTACGACGCCAGTATAAATGCAGTAAATGTTATATCCTTATGTCGTCTAATGAACTTTCAGAGATCAACCCCATATCTTGTCTCTTGTTCCGTTTTAAAATGAATTGAAATTCTACACCTCTCGTGAAACATTTCATAAATAACAAAACACAAAACAAAATTTAATGTGGACAAAAAAAAAATAGACACAACTTGTGATATGTGATCCCAAGGTTGTCGTTGTCATTTAAATCATGCTAAATAATACCTTAACCGGAGTAACCTTTTGAGTATGGCCAACAAATAGCCTCCCAATGTAAAAAATTCCAGAATACCAGGATATGGGTGTTTGATAGCAATATTTTAGCCCAAATTTCACAGATTGGAATAAAAAAAAATAATATGCCTACAACTGGTCCATGGATAAATTTTCCAAAACCAGTATACTTTAATTTCCCTGTAAAATCTAGACGTTGCAACTGATTGACAGTATGAAACCTTGACCGAACGATAATCGAAGAAAGTACCTATTGTTAAACAAGTATATTCAAATGGTCAATCAATAAAACTGACATATACTTGTTCGTCATTGCATTTTAACCAGTGAAACATTCCACAGTGGTAATCTGCCAGACTGCCACTATAATTAATAGTATACTTTTCGTACTTAACTCCACACCTGCTCATATGGTCACGACTCGGACCTACTGAATTTCGCGTTTATATGTAATCCGAGAGAAGCATACAAACGAAGAAGGCCAGAAAACCCAAAAATTCCAGGTTATTGGGGTAACAAAATATTTTCCTTATTTGCAGTAACCATGACTGGCGCCAGTCGATTTGCGTTGGCAAGCGTGTTCTGCGAGTGTCAAAAATTTGAAAACCACTTCAGCACCATGAAAAATCAGGAAAAAAAATACAAGGTAAGTGTTATACATCTCATCCAAGTTGGCCATAAAAAAAAAGCAAGGAAATTTTTTTTTCTCCAAAAATCCCCTCTCTGAAACAAAAAGTGAGACGTAATGTTATTTGCAGGAGGCGATGTCTCTGGATGTCACAGAATGTCCGAAGAAGCAGTGAAGGCTTAAAAAGAGCGTTACATAGAGAGACATGACCTCGATGGAGTGGATTTAGACATTGAAAAAAAAAGAAGAAAAAAAAGGCCACTGAAGTGGGTTTTAAGAGGCACGTTGAGGAATGTGACCATCGGGACAATGGGACAGCAGCGGCTCCTGTAAGAAACACAATGCTCCTCACTATGGGCACCATCTCAGTGGCATGTAGAGCATTTACGAGCAGGGGGTCCATTCTGTCTGAGTGTTTTCCATTTAAAACTCCAAAAAAAGCAGAGAAGAAATTAGCCCGAAAAACGCTGAGCATCGGCCAAGATAAACGTGCTGTTCCGATTTAAAATGGGTTGATGCCACACATGCTTACAAAGATGAAAGCTTAATGTCCCCTTAAATGTTTCAAAAGATAAAAGTAAATGGTCAAGCCAAAACAAAAGCATTCTTTGTAGGCTTCTTAAAGGCTTTACATTTCCACAGCTGCCATACATGTGTTTATTGATGGGCAAAGACAACCCAAAATGCACGTGTTTCAAATTTGCACATAACAGAAAATACAGAAATTCCTTTTCCATGTTGCAACATTGTATTTGCAAAGAAAAAAAGCAAACAACATCTGAGCAAACTTGCACATTGCCCCAATATAAATGTTGGAGACAAATCAGACAATCGAAAGCTTGGAATGCACGATATTTGGCAACTGCCATAAAAAAGTTAATTCCCGTCAGATGTAGGTGTACCATTCTATTTAAAACTTCGCATAGTTGACCTCACGGATTGCCCTCAACCAGCACACGAAGCTCTATAAAAATACCGTGATGGACAATCCCCAGATGCCTATACTTTGGCCTGGTTATTATTAAAAGACCCACCTTGGCCTACAAATGGCGTCCCAAAAAACGGTTTTTCGAAAACGAAGTGAACTAACTTCCAGTGTTACTTTAGTCACCCCACGTTCTGTTTTATTGGGGTCCCTCTATCACGTTTGTCATAAATCACCAAAAACCTCGTCAAAGTGAGATTGACTTGGCCGTACCTCTGCCCATTGGTCACCCGGCAACAGGCAACCTCCACCCCTGCGTCTATTCATTTCCATATCCGCGTAAAAAAGAATGGAGGGGGAAGTGGGAACTTGAGCTCCTGACATCCTATCTCACGAGAGTGGTTTGCATTCTCCACATTCCTGTACGTGAGGCGACAGCTCACTGGCTCTAATCTCGTCCTATGCCAATGTCCTCTCTCTCGCTTTTCATTGCTGGACACTGGCCCGCTTCCTTTTGCCTCTCAGACACGCTCTCCAGGCTACTTACTACTTCTTTCTCCCCCCCCCCCCTCACGAGATGAAGGTAGGTAAACGGATGACACTGGCCAAGGAGGCTCTTCTGATTGCCATGGGCGAAATGTTCTACTCCGGATTTAATATTCACTTTCATCTACGGAAAAAATGACATTCATATGATGCTAAACATTTTGTGCCAACCACAACAAACAAAAATCTGGACGAGCGACATATTCGGTGAATTTTCTGAAGTCATATGACGGGGAAAGTCAATGTAAATCATAGGCCTGCTGCTGAAAGTTTTATGGATACTCATTTGTAACAGTTTGTTGCTTCTTCAGACTTCACTTGTTCTAATTCTGCTTTATTATTATTTTTTTTCACTGATAAACTAGACTCGTTTCTTGACAAACTCAACAAAGTATCCTGCTTGTCCAGGGATTATCAAATTCCATTTTATATTCCCATTCTTGTTTGAGCCACTTCTGCATGGGCAAGCCTGGAATGACTGCTGTTGAAACATTAATTGCAACAAACCTCGAACGTTTCTGGAAATCTGATCATCAAGAACTATTCTGTTTGTCCAAGGATTATCACAATGCCATTTTTATATTCAATTTCTACCATTCTGCACGTGCAAGCCTGGAATGACGTATTATGCTGCTTATGCACATTGCCACAAACCTCGAACCTTTTTTTTGGAAACCTGATCATCAAAACTATTTTGTATGCACAAGGAATATCAATTTCCTTTTTTTATAAAATCAATTGCACTTCCTTCTTTCTATTCTTGCATGTGCCACTTCTGCACGAGCAAGCCTGGAATGACAACTGAAGCACATTGCAGCAAAGCTTAAAATCTCTGAAGAAAATCCGATTTAACGGGTTCTGCATTTGACATTTTGTTGAAGGATCAAAAGTTGAAACAAAGATATATCAACCACACAGGAGTTTTTTACCTTTCCTAGTTTAATAATCTCTAACGACAATACGCCTGAATAACCTGCCAAGTTCTCCGTTGATTAAATGTAGCGTACAATCTTGAATTAGTGGGGTGGATATTAAAAAAATCATGATAAAATTTATATCATGAGTGTATATAGAGATCAGACTCGGTCCCGCAAGGCCGAATATGTACAATGTATGTTTCCTATACAATGATGTTTGGCAACATGTTCGTGTTATCTAAAAATTCAACAGATGGCGCAGCTAGTGTCAACCATTTTCTAGTAACCGAATTAACAGGCCACACATCACGACACATGTCTTTTTAAATATCACAAATATAGAGGATGATATATGGCCGAATAACTAACATTAATTTCTTATAAGCGTGTCTCATATATCAACACTGATATCGTAACATAATCTTTACCCAAAGATTGACACAATTCTATCTAACGAAAACATTTGCAGTCAATATAGTTTATATTACAGGAAGAACACATCTAATTTATCAGTCTGATAAGTCTTATGTGAAATGTTTCAAATAAATTATAATTATCTGAAAATCTTAATACTTTCTGTGCAAACACCGAATGGCATGTGCTGCCATCTAGCGCAAAGACAAAAGTATGAAAAATCTTAGTTTTTTATGAACTTTGCAATCTTAACATTTTTTTTCTCTCTCATAAGTGTCTATAATATTAATTCTGATGACCAAACCACTACTTCCAATCAATTTGTGCAAAATGGTAAACGCCTTTATAAAGCATGTTATCGAATGTGACTATATATTACGTGAGAATTTTTATACGAGCATTTTTATTTTGGCCATTTATTAAACAATTTTGCTTTTCTTTTTCGTATAAGAAACGTTGCAAAACTCGTTTGGGATATTAGTGAGACAAAAACTAATAATGGTAGGCTGTGCACAATAAACAATGAAAAGGGGATTCGTTTAAGCCATTAATTCAGCTGTCCCATTTATGGTAAATATCGGGAACATACACAGCATCTCCATAAAGCGCCTTGTTTAAGAATAGACAATATGGTGCAGCATTTCATATCGAGCATATCTAATGCTAAACTACTCCAGTTTGAAAATTAGGAAAACGAGTTTTATTTGGTGCTGGTAAACATTAATTCCGAAATCGTAGGCCCAACAGAAAAGATTTCTCCCATCTCGTCCTCCATCAGCTTTGTCTAAAAGCTCATGCAAGCCACGAATCTATCTCACCCTAAATACAACATCAAATAGAAGAACTAATATTTGTAGGTTATTATGTCGAATTTGAAGGAATAGTTCATGATCACGAAAATCGATTGGGTACCAAATCTGGTACATGCAAAACTCAATTTGGGTTGCTTTCGAATGCATACTTCACCAGTAGGCCAATGAACAAGTTCTTCAAAACAGACCTTAAGACTGTACCCAAATTGAGGAAAGAGACTGAAAAAATCGCCCTGAACTCGTAATTTTAAAAAATCAATCCAGTAATCCATAACATGCTTCTCAGTCTCAATGCATTCAAAAATCTATTCTATCTAAATAATACCAAGCGATAATATAGAAAAATTTCAAAATGCTACTGCCCCCCAATACACCAGAGTGTGCAAGGACAGTCATTTGACAGGTGCAGCACTTACTTTACCTGTCTACAAGTATACTAGCTGTATGCCAACTTGCCAAGTAGGCTAAACAGTGAACATTGTCCACAAACTATTTTTTCCCAGTCACTGATGTAAATTAAATGAAACCAGAGTTACCAGACTGCTGATAGTTTGCCCAATTTAGTTTTAAGTTATTATCTACATTACTCTGGTTTTGCTTGGTTTTCAATGTTAAATGTTTGATGCTTTGCTTGTATGCAGTGTAGAAGTTTCAAGTTTATGAAATCAGATTGGATATTTAACGCTTGTTTCCATGTGGATTTGAATCTGATATTTGGCGTTAAAGGGTTAGTGCGTGGTTGATTCTGAAGAAATACGCAGAGTGAACAAAAATGTGATTGCATCATTTTGTTCTATGTAATATGTTCCTCCAAAGGGTTTCTCCTAAATGGGCGATTTAAAACTAGTATTTTCATGTCATTCGTTTTAGTACGAGCATAAATGGCCACTAGATGTCAGATGTAGCGCCAGATTCATTAGAATGGGTCCCCCTGAAAGCCCCATTAAAAGTCAATTTTAAAAGCATCCCGCTTGCATTGCACCCCGTTCCCAGTATGGTGTCAGTGAAAGGCAAGCACGATTTGTTTTAAAAAGATTGATATTATCTTTCGAAACATTCAAATTCAATCTCAAGTGCAGGTGCTTATGTATAATTCAGCCTGATGCCCCCCTCAGCCAGTACAAGTACCCTGACAGTACTTTCATGGTGGTCTCAAGGGCAGGAAAATTACATTCAATTTATGGAGAAGTTAATTTTTTTTTTAATGCTCGCAATACTTCAACTGTGTATTCATTCACCGTCAAATATCAGAGTTTTGTAAATTACCATAACACTGGCTTTTGTCGGTCTAACCATTTAGCAGGTCTTTAGAAAAACACAATGATGTTTTGTGGCAACAGACTTCCTAGCTTTCGCAAAAATTCAAAGAAACACTTGTCTTTTATTCCCTGTGCCAAATAAGCACAATGAAATTCTTAATTATTTTTTTGGCTTGTCTAACGGTTAAGGTAATAGACACCAACCAGATAATCCTGACAAGGCCAACATGACATGCTGAGTTTCAAGCACTACACTGAGAATACCAAAATATCAGAATCTCAACATGCTGTATATCCAACTGAATATCAACTTTGCTTCAATACCCCTGAAGATCTCCAGATCTTTGGATGTTGAAAAATTGACTCACCCAAGACATGTCCATAAATTGAGATCCTAATCGAGTATAGGGCCCTAGTTAACAGCAAGTGCATTCTGAGTAAAGCATTCTGCTTCAGTGACCTCGTCAAACCAGTTGTGATAATCCCAACCGTACCCAATGACATTAACTCTGACACAAGAGCTGTGGCAGCATGATACGGACCCGAGATTGGGCCTCTTATACGTGACTTATGTCCACCTTTTGCTGCACTTGACCACCATAATCTGTTACAATTAACCTTGGTCCGGCATTACGACTGGGACTGATTCCTTCAGAATCCCCGCTGCTAATGCTGAAATGACACCTGCAATCCACTTTAGATGATACACAGATATGGTAACTCACCTTGACGAGACCAAATGACCAGAGCGCAATGCGTAGCTGCCTTCCATCTGACTTGGGTACTGACTCCTGGAGACCCTCTGTTGGCCAGCGCTGGGATAGTGCTGGTAAGGGCCCTCGTGGTCTGACATAGAGTCCCAGTACGGCGGATACGAGGACATGTGAGTATGGGTCGGCGAGGGGCTCATCAGGCCCCTTTCGCTATTTTGATCACTTAACCACTCCATATTGGCATAGTCTGACTCCGAGTAGGGGCTAGTTTCGTAGCCAGAGTCCTTGGTGAGTTTGCGTAGGGAGCGCCGTTCCCTCTCGAAGGCCGGTCGCACTCGGCTTTCGCCGGCCAGGCTTTTGCCACCAGTGTTTTGCAGCAGTCGGTCGGCAGAGGGCGAGGAGCAGCAGGAGGACAATGAGGAGGCACTCTTCTCGTGCGACACCAGCGCCATCTGTGGTTGCTGCGGTTTTTGCTGGCCCACGTTCTCGTAAATGTTCTCTGCTCTGGAATCGCACTCGCTGGGGCTCCGCTGACCGGGACCTTTGGTGGGGCTTGCCGCATTGGCAGACAGTGGCGGTGGCATTCGACTGTAGCTCGAATTATTCCAGTTGACCATCTCGGCAGCTGTCTTGTTGTTGTTCATGACGTTGCTGATACGATGATGTTGAGGAACACCTTCAAAACAAAAGCATTTTGTTCATTTTAGTGTGCAAGATAATCTATGCTAATCCCAAGACGTGCATCCACAAATATCAGAGGGGGGTAGCTACAGATTTACAAGATATAACAAGCTGTCTCCCAGCTAGGGCACAAGCAACCTTTTGCTACTGCACGTTTAAGACAACTGAATTTCTGAAATGCTTTAGTTTAGTGACTCCTATTCAGTTTTTTTCTTCTCCCTCCTCTGCCACGAGTTACAGGAATTAAGATATCTAAGAAAGTAGAAATAATTAAATCTTTTTTTTCTTTGTTATTTCCTTATTTGTTCTATGCCAACTAGTTAATGAATGCTTAAAACAAAAAACAAAACCTCTAAGGAACATTCACGCATTATTCATCTCATTTTTTAATGGTAAATCCTCACTTTATCAAACCACCACTGACTACTTGTTAAAGAAGATGTCTACTGCCAGTGCAACAACAACAAAAAATTGATAGATCCACGCGCTATTTTCTTACATAAATCTTGAAAAAGAATTTCCATTGCAGTTACATTAGTTTTAGGACCTTTTTTGCATCATGCAGGTTTTAGACGTCTACAAACACTTTGCCCTAGACCAGTAAAAAAACTAAACTGTCATAAAAAAACACCCGGCCAACTATGTGTGTACAACTCAACTATGCTTTTGCTTGGAAGTCAATTAAGCACAACATGGCATTCCAAGAATGTCGCCATTCCTTCACTTACCTTTGGTTTCGTGGAAGGAGTGCGCCCTCTCCCGGTGTTCCCCACCGAGACTGTTTCGCCTTTGTTGCCTCTGGTGCTGAACGGCCATGGTGTTCCCAGGAACATGTTGCTGTTGTAAATGCAAATGTGGATTGGACTGATAGGGAGAAGGGGACGAATGCTGTGGCGACGGCGACTGCTGATGACGGTGTTGGTGTTGTTGTTGATGGTGATGATGGTTCTTGTCCACCTGATGGTGCTTCTGGTGCTGCGCCACCTGATGGGGATTAACAGAGGCGGCTGAGGAGGGGGTCCTGGATAGCAGTTGGTTCGCCTTCCGCCTCCATTCATCCAGCACCCGGCTGCCCGTTCTACTAACCCCGTTGTCGGGGTTGGCCCTGGTGGAGCCACGGCCTTCGTCCCCGTGGCGAAATCCTCCGTCGCTGCCCCTGGGGCTACCCCCATCCACCCTCAGTTCGTCTCCCCCCAGCGGGTGACGGTGCTTTTTGTGGGGAGAACTCGAGGTGTCGTGTGGCATGTCGCTGATGGATGGACAGCCATGGGCAGCATCCGAGTTTACCCTGTAAAAAAAAATACATATTATAAACAATAAATCATAACATGTTATGAAACAAGCAAAACTAAGTTGGGGCAGCACCCTTGAACCGTGTATTGACTTCTGTCATTGGGGCAGACAGCTAATTGACCTCATTCTTCTGTTTTGGTTGGTTGTTTAGATATAGACATTAGAGGCCTAAATACTGCCCAAACATTGGTGGGGATATGTACATAGTACAAGTGTATCTCCATAGTCTATACACAGATTTTAGAGGAACTACAAGAGGATAAGCAACTTATCAATTTGGCAAATTGGGAATACAGTATGTTCTTCATGGTTTTCCTGATTGGGCTACTGTGCTGACAATTTTTGTATACTATTGTAAATACAACCATAAAATATCTGATGTATTATCTATGGTCAGTATAGTGGTTTTGCCCCCTAATTTCATGGTCGTGGAAGCAGAAACAAATCTTAATGAATCGAAATTAGCCCACATAAATAACATGTACTATAACGTGATCCAACTTTTAATGTCAAGTTTGAGGACACGAAAAGACCTTCGAGGGGGAAAATTATCAACTGAACCGCTCTATCATTTTTTTTTATCCCAAAAAAAGTAAAATTACCAGCTTACTCCATCACATTTTTCTTTGAAGAAAATGTGTCCGGCGTTTATAATTTGCAAAAAGGGGTGCAACCGGAGACACAAATAACATGAAAGTCCCTAAATAATCACTCGTCTAGCCTTCTGTTTTCGACCCAAGACATAAACTATCCACAAATCATGTTTACCGCGCGAAATTTACTCCCCCCAACCCTGGTTGTTTACCGTCCAGAAATGCAGTTGTCCGAGGACCACATGCACTCTTTAAATGATTTATTATGATTGCAAATTCTTTCATTTCAATGTGCACTATTAATTTCTATGCTATTTATTGCGACATTATTGACTATTTGACACGCGTTGTCCTTCACACTAGATCTCATTTTGTTTTCGGAGTAGAGTAGATTTCTGCATCGTGTTAATTACATGAAATAAACAGCAGTGGCATACTTTTTTTTTAATCTACCAATATGGAATAATAGACGTCATTCAGTATTTGAAAACAGCCTTGAATGTCAACAATTGACAGAAATATTGAAGCGTGACTGGATGACCTCCAGACGGACAGTTAATAACGTCATTCGTTATACGGATCATAAATTTGATTAAATAATTTCATAAAAAAATATACATATGAAACGATTTTAATGAAAAAACCGTTGTGTAAACCTGAAGGGTTTTAATTAAAAACAGCAATGATGCAAGGACAGATTTCCACTCGCAACTTCCTGGAGATTAACATAAGCGTCTATTACGCTAAAAAAAGATGTCAAAACAAGGATATTTTTCTAAGTTTATCAGTAGTATTCTAATCAATCACAGAATATTGAAAAAAATTATGATTTTGGAGGGGAAAAAATAATTGACTGCGATTAGGTTATTAAGTATTATTAAATGCCTTCATTATAAGGCCGCCCGCTGATAGCAATAATAATACAGGAAATTAATTTCACAAAACTGCCCAAGTAGACCTTCAGAAATATGAAATTCCGCCAACTCTTTACTTAATAACAGGCAACATAAATGACATCTGTTGAATGCTGCAAAAACTGGAAGCCACTTTCCATGTGAGGTAGTGTGGCCGAGTGGTCTAAGGCGCTGGTTTTAGGCACCAGTCTCCTCGGAGGCGTGGGTTCAAATCCCACCACTGCCAGTTTCTTTTTTTTTTTTAATTTGCACTAACCGATAATCGATTTTAAAATTATTTTATCCCATTTAGCACTTATAACGTTAGTAAAATATCAAGTATGCTACAGTATTAGTAATTCTGGAAATATTTGTTGGAAAACCCATAATAACGATTACAAGGAAACTGAAAGATTTTTTAAAAACCTATCTAAAATATTGGTTGCCATGAGACAAACTGGGCCCACCCTCAACCATAAAACAATTAATACGCTTTATAAAGTGAAAAAAGCGTAATTAAAATAGGCTATCATTTAATTTTTGTAAGAATTAGAATATATATTTTAAAATAATTACAGTGTATTTATAAAATTTTTGCTGTCAGTATACGTACAATATACTAAATGTAAATACAGATTGTTGTATGTTATCGCGTTTTTAAATGGAATTATTAAATTTTAAATGCATGTAAATGGTGGAAATGGGGCTCACTTTCCATCGAGCAATCTGACACCCTGGTCAGCTAGTCCACCACTGAATTCAGTTATTCTCAAAGGTGGACCCAATCATAATCAAAACATACAATCCAACATACAGAGTTTCGTAAATTACACCTAGAAAAATTGTGCTTTTAGCACTGAAAGTCCATTTGAAAATCATCTACAATCAACCAATTTGAAGGTGGTTCCTATGTAGTATATTTACGATAGCAAAATTTCACAGGCGAGATGCCGTGACGAAAAATGGAAAATCTGTGGTTAACTCGAAATTTGGGAGGTTTATTCAGTCAGGTAAATGAAGGGGTTGAAGTGAGCGTCGGTTGTCCCACCAGATTTGGCGTCAATGTGACCATCTAATTTACCTTTTCAACCGCCTTTTATTGTTCAGGCTCAACAACTGGGTTTTTTTGCATTCCAATCAAGGTCGTGCTGAGCATTTCCATTGTTTGTCCCGCTTCTCCACTGCACTGCGCTGGTCCACTTCCCCCTACTTTCTCTTCCCCAATTTCAGCGTCCTAGACTTAGCAGTGGCCACCAGCAGCAACAAAGGAGGTACACACACAACACCAAACCCAACCACCGCAATCGCACACTTCAAATGTCTACTACCAATAGTATTTCTTAAATTTCCTCCCCCCCCCCCTACCCTCCGGTTCAAGACACCTCTTATATATATTTATGGCGATAGGGTCGTCCACTATATACCACATATTGAAAGGTGTGCTGGACAAAATTTCCCACGAAGTCCCTGCAGTGTCCCTCGAAAAGTCCAGTTTTCACCTGACCAAAAACTAGCCGCTATAAAACAACATTGCACAAAAACAGCAATAATGCTAAACTGACATTGTTGAGCGACGTTTGGCTGTCAGTGGGCAAGGCTGACCAAATTCCGACAAGACATTTATTTATTTAGTGGCCCAGGTCAATAAAACAAACAATACGAGTGGGCTTACTTAAAGGAAAAACCCTATAGAATAGCGTTTTCAACTACCCATAGTGTGAAAGTTTGAAAAAAAAAAACGTTTTTCGAGGTTACATCATAAAGAAAGCAGAAATTAAAATTCCATTCTCACCCTACAATGGATACCGATTATTTAGGATTCCAGTACATTTTCTGGAAAAAATCAAGAATTTCAAGGATCATCCTTTCGATTTTCAAGGACCCCGCCCACGACCAATTACCCCATTTTTTTTGTACAAAAAGTCTAAACAATTTTATAGTCACGATGAGTTCCAATTAACCATAATCCATACATGAGTTAACACTCCAGAAGTCATCACACATAACCCAACAATTTGCTTTATCAAATACGACTTAGTATAGTGTATGATGTTTTCTCAATCAAATGTTAGGAGTTTAGGAAAGTTGTTTTAAGTCATAAATGCTGTCAGGTTATGTGAAAATCACGATGGACAACTAATGTACAAGTGCTGTTGCTAATTGTTGGCAATGTGTTAAATGACATCCAAAATTAAACTTAAAATTACAGACATAAACCTAATTCGTAATCTCCGGAAACTTATTTGAACCCTTCTACAGTAGATGCTAAAACTGTTTTGCGTTGAGGAACGCTCGAGTTAACCCCCTAAATAGGTTAAAACACGGGGAACCAACCACATAACCACCAACACGTAAGAACGCGGCCACAAATTCTGATGCTGATGAAGGCATGCAGATGGGTGAACATAAATGCCGAGTATGTCAAGCATTGGGTTCGTGTAAAATCCACATGGTCTCACATCATGTACAACGCAGGAAATCTACATTAACCTATAGATATAGATTAACTAATGACGCCATGCGGTGCTCTAAATAGATATTTGCATGGGCAAATTCATTATAGAGTAGTAAAAATGCATGTTGCTAAATCCATCGCTTTAAATTCATTACATATTGCGTGGTTATGGATACACACGTTTTTCTGCCACATATTTCATATTTGCAACACTTAAATGAAATTTACATCTTGAAATTGCAAATGTTAGCTGTTAAAATTTAGAACAAAAACCTCGATAACCACAACATCAATGAATATTGATAACGACTTTGTAACTTGGTCACCATCACCTTTTCGTTATTCTTTTAAAATTTGCAGTATCTGTTTGGACAATAAATTAAGACTACCAAATTTCAACACACATTCTATACAAAACGCATTGCATGATGTAACTTAAGAAGGAATTTAATAACAAAGATTGACAATGCCATCAGTCAGTTATGCTATACTATATTTAAGAACTGTCAAAAGCCCCTAAATCTTGATTTATTTTAAATGGAAAAATTATACGCAACATACTGTCACGAATTATGGAATCTCATAATCGTCGCTATGGTGTTACTCTAAACACCTAAGGGGCTATTACAAAAGGACGTCCTCAAGAGGGGTAAGGGGAGTCATTATGGACGTCCACTAATAATGGTCTTTTTTAGTTATTGGATTTTCTGTTTAATTAAGTTTTAAAGGTCAGTGAAAGTTCCCAGTCCTAAACGTGCTTACATTTTTAAAACCTCAGGGAATTCGGGAATTATATCTAAATTTGTTCATTTGTTCATGTGCATTTGACACGTCACCTGGTGCATGCAGCACAACTTCACCACAAACATTTCGCCAATCACAGTATATATACAGATCAAAATTTTCAAAATGTTGGCAAAATAAACGTCATCAGGTTCATTATAAATCTAGATAGATGCTATGCATTAGAGTTATTCGAGTTCAACTAAGTAGATATATTACTCTTTTCACTCCACCCATATTCAACTCTCCCGTTTGATGGATAGCATAGGAATTAAGATTCCGTGAAAATAAAAACCAGCACGCCTTAAAGTGCAAACTGAAGTAATTTGAGTAAATTCTGTTCGTCCATTTTCCGTCTGGTTTTTTTGGTTTTTTACATTTCCATCTCTGAACGTTTTTTGGGTGTGGAAGCTTTACACGGTTCTCTAACCTCACTCATCATTTCTTCGGCTTCTACCTTTCTCTTGTCTTCAGATTCATTACTTCGAAGGTAGGGGTTGATGAAAAGAGGGGATAGATTATGCAGGTAACCTTCACAGTGACACGGACGAGGGTTACACAAAAAAAATACACCGTATCTAACTACCCTCTTTCCCAAATCTATACAACCAGCGTTCAGATTTACAGTAGTGTGATATTCATGGATTCCAACGAGTCCTACCAATAAAAAATGACTATATATTAAATTAGCCTTCCAAACCAACTTTTAAGTATTATACGCAGTGTCAGCTTGACCAATGGCAAGTGGGCCCCTTACACATTATACAAATACTATAATGACCATTTGGTAATTGTATAATAACTTTTAATATACATTTATTTCGCTGAAAAATCCAAATGAACTATTTTCGACTTAGACATTTCTTGAAAATTGTATTGATTTCTTATACAAATTAAACAATAGCTTTATACAGTTTTTATGGATGGGCCCACTTTGTATCCTGGCAACCAATATGTGTAACCCCAGTCCGCCACTGAGTATATGACGTTTATATCAGGGTTAACAAACCTTCGTTAATTGTTTCACTGCTTTGTGGGTTCAAACAATGAACATCAATACAGATTATAATCAAAGTTTCGATTGTTGATATAAGATATAAGCATCTCTGAAATCTTCATGTCTCTTCATGTCCCTTCATGCATGTGTTTTTAATGTGTAGAAAATAATATCTATACACTAATAAGAATAAAACAGCATGGAGTTCTAGCTATGGAATTTTACTGGGTAAGGATTTAGGAGGGAATCAAAATTTGAACTTCCTGATGTCTTAAAAAAACCTATATACTGCAATTCAAAATTAAACTTTTATAGGATATAAATAAGCTCATCGTAATTTATGGAGATTTTTTTATTCTCTAATCCAACTTAGTACATCCAAGCTCTTGTAAGAACATAAATCCTGGATGAGAACATGAAAAGGGACATAAACCAATGCGCTATATATAGCTAAACTTCCATGGAATGGGTCAATGTGTCTCTCTTAATAAAAAAAAACTAAAAAAACTGAATTGCTAAACATAGGGTTTTTTACGTAATAAAAATGCTGAAAAGTCCATCCTCTTAAGAATTTCAAAGCTAAATCCCCCAAAGGGTAAGCCAGTCGGTGATAAAAATCTCAGTGCCTCTCCGAGGGCTCAATGAACTTTTTCACTGTCCACGCTTGTATACAGAAGGCAACAGGCGTCGAGAATGTTCACTTTTACCAAAGCCTGTTCAACTGGAGTAAGCCTAAATACGTGTAATGCAGGCGTATGAAATTCATGCCTATCAAACATGTGATCCGCATTATACACTCCAGTTACCAGATGGCGTCAGTGCATGAGAGTGCAACAATGCACCGCTTTTGGCGCCATTATTTGATATTAAAACTTGCAAAATTAAAGATTGGTTACTAACTTGTATGTATATTCTGAAACCCATAGTGTAAAAGTGAACCAAAGATATTTTTATTTTACATATCAGTTTGTTGTAACATTACCACGTCCTAAGAAATTACAGTTAGTCTTAAGTTACAGATAGGATCTTGCTAGAGGTATAAAGTTAAATAGTTAAGATAAGAGATATAAACTTTAAGGGATATTTTCCAATCAACCTAAGATATGTAAGAAACCCCCAAGAATTGTGTTATTTATGTATTAATAATGATTAATAAAAGCATTGTATCAATTGATCAAAAAGTGTCGAAATCAATCACCTGTCACTAGAAAACCCCAAGTTTTAAGAAGGTGGTAACTGGTAACGTTACATTGTACATCAATGAGTACTAACAAATCTAAACTTTTGCAATACCACAGAAGACCCAGTTCGAATACTGCAAAAGTAAATTACCACAGTATACATCAATTACAGTAACATATACTTTTATCTAAATATTCATTTTCTCCTAAAACAAGACATGACCAATCCCATCCTAATAGAATGCATCAATCCTTTGTAATACGGACACATCACCTGGATACATCTCATAATCTTCTCATCGCATTATAACACTAGCCTCAATCCCATTCCACAGATCCTTTAAAATGGAAAACTTGTCATGTCCTTATTAACCAGTATACACTACACGTGCCATATGTCTGGAATTTAAACTATTATCTATACATGAACAGCATAAGTAGAACTGCCTGCACATATATCTGCAGCAAAGTCCTAAATTCTAAAATTTAGCAAATACATATTTAAACTGCTTGCTCTATGTGGTAACATCACTCGCCATTGGTTCGATAGACTAAAATGCGTTTGAATTTAGAAACTACAGCACATATATAAAGTGAACCCCATGTCTATACACTTTTTTTCAGTTTAACAACAAAAGGCACGCAAGCAGGAAAAAAGTTACATTACCAAATAACTTTTCTGGAATGTGCCTTTGGCAGAGAAAGTGCTAAACACAACCACCTGGTGGGGACTTTTTATACTGTAGTTTATCTTTTCTTTAAAAAAAAAAGACCACAGCTGCCACCATTCGATTTCGGATGCTGATTTTTCCCTTCAACGGCCAGAATTTGTGGAAAATGACACACAGCTTGAAATAGGGACTTTTATTGAATAGTTTGTAAATGCGTCATTGGGTGCGGTGATCAATGGCATGCATTACTTGTGTCTATATGTGGGGGAGAAAATTAAAAGATTTCTTTTTAATTGTTATGCGAAGGTTAAATTAATTTGGGCCAAAGACATGACAAGATTTCAATCGTGCTCAATAAAACAAGAGAAACAGGATTACGTTTACAGAACATATCAATGGTGCACGATTGTCAATTTTACAATGTCACTGGCATGTAAGCTTTAAAAAATCATTGTCTGGTATGTCCACCCCCGCAAGGTTCTCACACACTTGCTTAAAAAAAAAAAATAGAAAAAAGTTGCATGCAAACTGAAAATCTATCAAGACAATTTATGGGTGCAATATTATTTTCAAAATCAGGGACATGCCGGAAATATCCAGAAATGTGTATCTTAAAAAAAAAAATTAAAATTGCCACTCAAATTCAATACGTCAAATTATTTGCGTGCCAAGCATAATTGTTTAAGGCAGTAAGGAAACATTGTCGGTTATTTGCGAGATTTCTCACGGTATGCTATATGACAATGCTATGTACAACAGTAATAGGTGGCAAAACAATGTAAACAAAAAAGTGAACCAGTCAAATAAATACACAATACTTGACAGCTTATTATACAGCATGAAGGTATTAAAGGTCGCCATTTGTTTGTTTTTATAGCAAAAGTTTTTATGAGAATCCAAAAAATAATCCCTTTGGAAAAAGCCAAGGCTGAATTATATATATATCCACAGTCATACAAATGTACGCGTAAATAAAAATTGCGATGGCTATCTAGAAGAAGAAAAAAAGAAATATCGAAAATGACCTGTTGTAGAGAATCATATCAAGATCAGGGAAAAGTCTGACTTCCTTAGCATCAAACTTTATTGCCCAAATCAAAGATAATAATGCTATTTTTAAGGCAGGTCACAAACACAATATGCAGTGTAGCATCTAAATAAGTTTTTATTGAGCACTTTAAATGTATATTTTCAACCAAAGGTCCCTTACCCCTATAACTATAGTTTATAGATAATATTCCAATGACAGGTACTGCCAAAACAAATAGTTTATATCCAAAAAGGGCAGATGTTCAACATTTAAATGCTTTAAATGAATGATAAATCAAGGCATAGTATATCACAATCGTACTACTTGGTGAAAATATACATTTAGACAGGTTCATTTATACACGGGTTACGGTTACCAAATTGGAATCGGCACATTTTATGCTTTTAGAGAGGTTTTTCATTTACACAGGATGCATTTAGACAAGTTCTACTGTAATACGATTTTGTTGGGTACATTTTTAACCAAATGGTCACTTCTACCCCTTTATCTAATGTTATTAGATGGTATTTCAATGACAGGTATTAACAAAAAATAGTTAACATCCAAAATACAGGCAGCTACCAAATCATGCATATACAAGTACTCATATTAAACACTGTGGGCAGGTGTTTAATATGAGTACACTTTGTTACATTGTGTGATATAAGCTAATTTTTTTCTAAATTTTACATTTTCACAATGGTATGGAATGACTATTCTACATGTTATTACTTGTATAGTGATACAATAGTACCAAAGTTTCCTTATAGTCAAATGAGCTCAAGGCAAACGATTTTACCTTTCACTTTTCTTGATGCGAAACTTGAATTTTTAGTAGAAAAAACCAACCATAATCCGAGGAAGATTTTTTTAAAGTATCACAAAACGCAAGCAATTTTAATTTCCCTTAACCAATCCGTCCTAGTCAAGAATGGTTTCGCTTGATTACTAGCCCAGTATACTAGCCCATATTATTTCACTCATGATTTCAATATCGATAACCTTGTGGTTACCTGATACAAATTACAAAATTGTTCAAAACAGTTCAACTATTATTTCACGCTTCACATTACCATCCGCATCGAGGTATTTCCGTTTAAACCCTAAAAAAACCACGCTGGAATTTCAATACATTACAAGTGTGCAAATATTAATCGGTGCATAATTTTAGGATTACTTCTGGTTTAGTCGAACGTATAAACATAAGCTTGCAAACAAACAAACAAAAAAAGACTGTTCTGACATCACCTTTACTAAATGGCACATCATACACGTGTCAGTGCTTTTATATCATTCGGAAATAGTTTTCACATGAACTTAATTATATAATGAATTTAGAAAACAATGCGGAACACTTTAATTATACAATGGGTGTACGCCTTGCGGGCATCCCTTCAGCATTATTATTATTTTTTTGGGGAAAAAAAAAACGAGTAGAGGCAACACGAATTACTCCTACGCAAGGCATAATTGCATAAAAAGGGTGGATATGAGGGAAAAAACAAGAAGGAAATGGATGCAAAAAATACACCAAGTTTCAGGTATACACAATACACAACAAGAGTTCAATAATTTTTTTGTTAACGTATTTTGTTGACATGCATGCCAGCAGGTTACATGGAAGATGGCGCTGCAGTTTCCCACGCCCTAGAGCTAAGCCTTAAGTGGAAGGTGTCTAAACAAGAAAAAAAAACATATCTAAACTCCCCCGCCCACCATCGTTCCTTTTTCGTATTACTTCTCGATTTGCCATAGCAAATTACGTATAAAGTATAAGGTTACTAAAAAAAAGTTACAATTTTCATTGCCACAGTTAAGATTTTTCTGTATTACCAAAGACTGAAAATCAGGACTGAATGGAAATTGTATTTCCAATGCAGTGATCATTCCGGGTTAATTGGGAGCTGATATTCGATTTATGCAAATTTCAACAATTGTATGATTTGTAGATTTGCTTAAAATAGCCAGAATATCCTGGATTATTTCCAAATATTTTGATATTGTTCTGCATTGCGATATCGAAAACATTATAGCCAAAGTCACGGAATGAATTTCGTCCAAGTTGAAAACAGATTTTCATAAAAACGGTTCGTATGTGCATGTGCGCATGCGCTCTTTTCATGACCTCCGATTTTTATCGGATTTCAATTGAGTTATATTTTAGTTCAGTTCTTTATTTAAATTCAAAAGTTTCTTTTCTAAATTCAAAAGCATATTTTTTAAATTCAAAAGCTTCTTTTTTAAATTCAAAAGTTCCTTTTTTAAATTTGAACCCAAAGTTATTTTTTAATTTGAATTCAAAAGTTATTTTTTAATTTGTTCCATTAAAAACGTAAACGTTAATTTTATCATGTACCTTAACAAAAGGCACAACTTTCATCTTTCAATAATGACCCATTTTTGCTTTGCCAACTTTGGGGGCAAAGTTGTCAGTTTTGACAGGAAAACTTTCATAAAATCTTCTTTATATGCCATTAAGTATTCAAAATTTCAAATACGAATCCTTGGCTCCTGCTAGTAACAAGTTTAATAGATCCTTTACTAAAGGCCAATATGAACTAACCTGGTTTAAATACAGTCACCTCATTAAATTAAACTTTTTACAAGCACTACCTCAATTCGAAGGTAAACGCAGAGTTAAGTTTAGTGTAAATGGCTGTAATTGACACATTTTATGCTCAATGTGACATGGAAATGATCATTCAATGATACAGATAAATTAGAAATCAAATGGCTAAATGTCGCCTTTCATAAAAGCATTTCCGTTCCCATGTCAGCAAATTAATTTGACATAGTTTTTTTTTTGGTTAGTGTTTCCATCACAAACTCGCTCGACCCATACAATAATCCATCAGTCCATAAAAAAAATCACCTTAAAGAAAAATAAGTTCAGATGCTTTATGCAAAACGGAAATTTCTGTTATCGTTTATGAATATTAACGAGTATCCGTTTTATGCGAAAAGGTAAACAACCTTTAGGTATTCTTATAAACGCGATTGTTCCTGCAAATAAAACTGATAAGTTGCTTGGTCATTCCATGGGACCAGAAAATAGAGTATACCTAATGATCTTCCAAAGAAACACCACATGGGATTCATATCTTTGCCCACTGATTTATTTATAAACGATGAAAATATGATTAATGATTCAACTTTTCGAACATACTATAGTTAGTTCGATGCGTTCAACTAATTTTGCTTAAAACAACCTTGAGCAAAAATTTAATACTTGGCTTTTTTTCTCTTTGCAACTATGTAACATAAGTATAAAAAAATAAGTCTTGTATTTTCAACGCCTTAGGCATATGCCTATGCACAGCCATGATGTCCAATTTTCGGAAATTGTAGTTGATATAAAAAACATAATTTGCTTATAATTATCAAATCCGTGTACGGGCCTATAACCAGTACATCATGATTTCGACTAAAAATACAAGAGGAAGAAAAAACGCCACGCAATGTCGAGCATTGCCCTTATGCATCAAAACTGAAAATAAACTGCTTGCAGTAGATTCCATGCCCAAACACAGATGGCGCCACCGCTTTTCAGCCACAGAAGTTTTAGCTAAAAGCGCTTGAAGTAATGACAAAAACTTTGTCCTGATAGCATAACACTGTTCTAATATTTTATACAAATGTTGAATTTTGTATAAATAAGCAAACACTTTTTTTTGTGATTAAAATTCCACTCAATTTGTATCAATGGTTAAGAAAAAAACTTTTAAAATAGGTTTAAGGTGATTCAATTAAGAGAAGATTTTAGTTCGAATTGTCCAAGGAAAATTTTCAAACTGAAAGACATTGAAATTTATCTTTTCTTGTTGTAAAGACAGATTACAGGTATTTAAAAATCCATACATCATTGAGTCTCTAAAAACTTTTCTACATGTACCTATGTGTGTGTACATCGTGTATACATAATCTAAGATAAATCACATTAGTTTATAATCATCTTTAGACAATGAAAACTACTAAACAGCATATTACCTTTTTGTTAAATTGATAAAGTACTGCCTCTTAATAGCATTAATTAGCGTTGCAATTACCTCGTGCACACTAGTGGTTTTGAAACATGAAAAAGAACTCCAAGGCGAATTCCTCAACATCTTCACCAGACCGTACCGTTGGTATTTGTTTATCAATTCTCATTAGCATATTTATAGTTCTTGATTTTCCAGGTGAGAAATCACTCCAGAACTGCAAATTGACAAAGTTCACACGAACGTGTGAATGGGATATGATAATAAGGCTATTTACACAGCTTGTCACCTTAATGAGAGACACGCCTGTCACCCCTAGCTGCAGCACGTCTTTATTATATTATTATCTTTGGAGACATTTAACGAGCGAATCAATGAATGAAATTTATCGACGATACATATATAACAGTTATCGTTAATGCACATGATAAGCGAAGTAAAAGGGACGATTTGGAGATATCCTTTTCAATGGCGGTCAACGAACCTCTTTTAATAGAATGAAAGTTTAATCCAGGATGACTTGCCTGCCATGGCAATGAATGTTGGAAGACATTGCCAATTTACCGATTTCGTACACGCACTGAACATATTCAATGCGAAATTGAGCATCAGCCAAACAACTGCTGAGAAATTTCCCTTTGCATTGTCAATGCACCTCAATGGCGCTGCGTGTAGAGATAAGCTGAACGAACCCCCTAATAATTTAATTGGATTTATTTGTAGAAGAGAATTTCAATTAGATACCTTCCGACTTGGCTACAAGATGAGAATATCGAGAAAGGGGTTCGATTGTGTATCCAAATTTAGGTTAATTTACCAAATTATTTAGTTTTAAGATCACAAAAAAGGCTTTGTTGTTCTGGCTTCTTGACATTGCATGGTCACAGCTACACTTCATTAAAAAGATTAAGTACGCTGTAATTTTGATATTAAAAGACAATGCACGCACTGACTTAGGCGTACCTGGATTGGGTTGGGAATAAAAAAAAATTAGTATCGAATATTCGGAGCTCGGTTAATGTTCTTCCGTAACGAACCTTAATTCCATAACGTCATATATACTAAAATACTTGAGGTTGAAGAACTGAGATAGCGTTTTTTGTTGTTGCTAATATTGGGTTTAATCCCCATTTTTTTTTTAAAAAATGGTTTTACATAAATATAGGCTACCTAACAATTAACTGCAGTAAATTGTTGGCAACAATTTTTGAAAAGTTTCAAATTGTTTATCGATATTCATGTTGTTTGGAGGAGATGAATTACATATAAGAAATTCACTTTCAAGATCACTTCAAATTTCCCAAATAAGCATTGCTCTTCTTTTCACGGCTATTATTTTGCTCATGCAGGTCTATTATATTGCGATCAACTTTAATTATATGTATACGAGCTCTATAAGTCTTAGAAAAAGAAAAGTTCAGTCGTGTCCATGAAAGTTATTCTCGGCATGTTCCATATAATTAATTATTCATTCATTATCATACGTTTTCCCCATGCCATTTTAAGATTGTTGCGGGTTTTAACTTTTAAGGATACCATCCATGGCCCTGCACTCAGATCCATAACCCTTTATCAAAATTCACAAGCACGCACACACACGAGTAAAAACTTCAAAAGAATGTATTCGGAGAGGTTACATGCTGAGTTTCTATGCAAAATCGAAGCACGTACCAAATGGGTACAGAATTAACTATCAAGTATAATTTGTACGCGTATGTACACAAGGATATTTTGTATAGAAAGTACCAGCAAGGGGAATTTCCCCCTAATGAGCATTGCAGTTTTAATCAACGCGCCTTCAGTTTAACCTACAATGTCAGTCGTTCGTTAAACTTATAACTTACGTTTTTCCCAAGTCACGGAATGGATTTCATCCGATTCCGATATACCTTTATGCAAATGTACATGCATACTATCCAATCCTTGCAAAGCTGCATTTCAACCGATTTGGAGAAAAACCAAGCTGATTATGATCTGATTTAATTATACAAATCCGGACGTTCAATTCCGTGAGTAGGGATGTTTTAATTGTTTTAAATAATCATTTCACAAAAAGTTGGAACGTGTGATAACGTCATGGCGCTCTGTTAAAGGGGAAACGATGTCTAAATTCCACCGTTTGTTGAAATTTCAACTAGCAAATGCCTTGAAGTTCATAAAATGCAACTTTCGCAAAGATCTCATTAATTGATAAAAGTGGTTAAGAACAAGTTGAAGAGAGGATTCATGGACTATTGCATGCATGAGAATAAAATTAATTAGCTTGGAAAAATATAAACAAAAAGCAAAAAAAAAACATTAGTAAGAAACATTTTTTAACATTTTTCAAAGATTTATGTAAATGTGTAGCATGCCGGATTATCGGCGTATCACCAGTAGCAGAGTTTATCATTTGTTGCTAAACCACATTACCACAAGAAGAAGATCTGTATAACAATAACTTAAATCGGTTTCATGACTTTGGCGTACTCATACTTTATCTCAAGCAAGCATCAATGAAGCCGTTCACCTCTAAACCCTCCCCCTACCCAATTTCCAACGTGACCAGACAAAAGGCTAGGTAAAATCACAAGTAAATGTTACCATGGTAGTATACCGTTCGAGGTATATACACAATATCGATGGTACAAACGTTTCCACATTGAATATTAATAAGCATGCAGGTAAACGCATTTACCATTTCGGCATGATGCATGGCCCAGCAGGAATGCCAACTTTCACTCTAGTTTTTTTTTTTCTTTGTTTTTTCGGGTCGTTGAAGAGAAGCGAGGTGAACCTTCAACCATTCTTAAACGATACATTATTATTACGGTTAAATCAGTTCAGGTTCAAGAGAATCTAAACACTATTAGAAATTCTGAAATGGTTTCTAGAAAGGTTACGTTCTGAGCCACGATAATACGGAGAAAATGATCAAATTGTTTATGCTCTACAGGGGTTTTAAAGAACAAGAAGGCAAGCTCTTGCAATGGCCAGAAGCACAAGGGCGTTAGCTCCTCACCTCTTCAGGACACCAATATAGGTTCAAAATGCCATATAGGCAGGTTTACCTATGTTCATAATGAACCACTTACGTATTTACTAGAAAAAAAAATAATTTAAAAAAATGTTTGAGGAAAATTGTATTTGGTAAGTCGCTATTATAGGTACCTTGTTCACAATGACACAATTTCAGGACCAAAAGTTATAGGTTGATTGTTTTCCGCTTCTGGATCAACAATACAACAAAAACACTGTTTATAGGTCTTCAAGATCTACACATTTAGGTTTTGAAAAAAAATCATGAAAGAGGTGTACGATTTTATGCCCTGGATTTTCATCAGAAAATATGCATTTAGTAAGTCGCCATTATATGTACCTTGTCCACAATGACACAATTTCAGGACCAAAAGTTATAGGTTGATTGTCTTCCACGTCTGGATCAACAAAACAACAAAAACACCATTTGCATAGGTCTTCAAGATCTACACATTTAGGTTTTGAAAAAAATCATGAAAGAGGTGTACGATTTTATGCCCTGCGTTTTCATCAGAAAATATGCATTTGGTAAGTCACCATTATATGTACCTTGTCCACAATGACACAATTTAAGGACCAAAACTTATATAGGTTGATTGTTTTCAGATTATAGATCAACAATACAATAAAATCACCATTTATAGGTCTTCAAGATCTACATGTTTGGGTTTTGGAAAAAAATCATGAAAAGAGAAGTATACGATTTTATGCCATGCGTTTTCATCAGAAAACATGGAAAGTTTAATATGGAACCAGTCATGACAACATTAATGGACGATAAAGAGAACGAACAATGCAATCATTTCACCATGTTTACTCCCAAAATTACACCGCCCTCAATGTCTCCAATTCAATGGACTTTTACTGTATTATAGAAGCAATGAATGTGAACGAGGAAGCGGTTCCCTAAAGAGTTGTACGAATTTGCATGTTGAACATACCTCGTACATTAAAGAAAGGGTGTGAACGTTTACAATAATGTCTAGAGTCTAGACACATGTATGTCTGAGGAGCCTCCTACCGAAACCATTTGGATAACTTGAAACAGATTCAAATAAAATACATGTCATTAGATAGCGGTGTTAATTTAATACAGTATACAACTCTTACATATATGTTTTGGGAGCCATTCTCGAAAATCTTAGTGGCCGGATTACATATAGTTCAATAACAGCTGACTAGCTGTAATAACAATGGTTACAACATAACTAATCAGGTCACTGAGATAGTTATCGAATATAATTACCACAGCCATCCTCTAAATTTATTTTCAGAAATTTCAATAGCACTGAAGAAGTTAAAATTCAGACTGACAATTTTTGTAAGGAGACAGATTGTGACATGAGGTGATTTGGATTCCATAGTTTGTGTTCCTATCCCTGTATTCATAGTGTTTTTTTTTCTTTTTTCAAAAATGGCTTGATTATCGTTCAATGCATTCACACATATTAAAAACTCCCGAGTCATTCTTTTTTTTTGTGCCTCAGTTATGTGTCTTTGATAATGCAAGCTCAAGCTATCCGAAACAGCAAAATCTCGAGATTTTCCATTATAGCTAATGCCACAGCCGTCTGAAAGTTAGTTCTCTATAGCACTGTTATTTTAGCGTAAAATAAAAAGGAAAAGTTGTTACCCAAGTCACAAACGTGCGAGTGGATTTACAAGGAGGGAGCAGAGATCGGTCAAAAACATCAACTCCCGGAGCATCAAAATCTTTCACAACACGCTGTGAATTGCTCACCCAACTTTCCATTTTAGCATTCTTTCAAGGGACTGAAAGTTGGTTTTGGGAGATATAAGACCGGTCGTCGAACGAAAGTAAACTCAACATTTTTGAAAGAAGCTTAATTTGCTTCCTTTTCAATATCACCACTTATTTACAGAAGTCACATGAGTCCATTTGCATGCTGGCGGTATATATGCAGTCTTTCTCGGTCAGTCCACCCATCAGGAGCACCAACCCCCCACCCACCCCCTCAAACCAGTTAAAAAGAATGTGTCGGTTAGAAAATTAACATGTGGGCCCATAGATAAATTGCGGGGACGTGAAGCAAGTTGTGGCCAGTTTAGGTTCCCCCCCTTATCATTCATCGTTGACCCCAAGGACACTAACGTCTAGGTGTTAAGAAGCGACTATAGTATCTAGTATATTCTGATAGTGTAGAATACCCGGTGTTTAGCCGGCTTTTTACCTAGTACAGAAGATAGTGGAGTTGGTACTTTAGATTCTACAGACAGACAGTCTGTCTGTGCAACTATCATATTCAGTTGTTTTTCAGCATGGGTTTACATGCTTATTCCAGATCAGATTCATACTGTAATCCAATGATCCTAAAAATACTTAAAGAGGATTTGACATGATGATGATCAGATGGTTACAAAACGGAGGGCTCAAAAATGAGCCAATGAGCGCTCTGATGCGCCTTAGTTCAGAGTTATGACCGTTTATGTCACTGATGGCCTCATTTGCACAAAATAAGCAAGTTTTTGGGTGATATTCTTGTATTTATGGGCGACCACATTGCCATTGGCAAGTTCTGACAAGTTCATTGTATAGAAAAGGATGATTCTTAGAAATTTCCAGAAACGATGGACGTATAGGTTGGTGCAGCAGCACATTGAAAAAGCAAGTTTTCAAGTGCTCAATAAATCTGTGAATCCGTCAAAAGGGTGTCTTTTAAGTAACACTCAGGGTCATCAAATCATGCTGTAAGTGTATTAATAGTGTGTTTGAAAAACAACGCGTGCCATTGGAAAGTTGTCTGACATTCGATGAAAAAAAAAGTCTGATAGCAATTAGACAACTTGCAAATCATCATGAAGGGAGAACAAAAAATGCGATTTTTTTTAGCAATTAAACTTGTTTTATTGATTGCTTAGTACACTTAACAAATAGTATTGAAAAATGCAAGTACAAGTTTAATGATTAATAGGTAGGGCAATACACATCCTACCCATCTTAGTCGAAATAAGCATCCAGCGTGCTTCAAATTATCTGCAGGCAAACGTTCTGCACTACCCCCAGAAATGACCTCGAAAATGCTTGCAATGGACCGCCTTTAATTGGTAGCCATAATTTAATTTGATGACTCCAAATTTCTGAAAGGGGACAAACACCTTAGCAATGCGGTTTTTGAAATATAGCCGACTGAGTGAGTGGATAAGGAGCACTTCTATAGCATTGGTAACATATACGATATTGGAATGTTTCCAAAGGTATGTATGAAATTTAAACAGCGCTTGGTGGACAAATTTATACTGTATCATATCTAAAATTACGAACACCAAAAGAGGCAGCACGATCTTGAAATTGTCCTGAAATATGATAATGACCCAATAACATGAGTGTAATCTGTTCCTTTCATGTGTTTAGTAGGCATTATTTTCAAAATAAAAGTTCACTATAGAGTCACTGTTCATGCCACAGATTGCACTGATGGCCTCCTATGCTCAAAATATTATAAACACCTAGTATTAAGGTTGATTCGGAACCTATCACTTTCAATGGGTGAAATTTTAAAACACACTCACAGCCAAACAAAAAAAGATTAAATAAAAATAAAATTGTTTAAAATAGCTTGATAAATAAGCAATTGAAATTGATTGTAGTTTTTCACTTTGAAACGGTAGATTATTTTAAAAATTACTCTCATGCTGCCACTTGTTGGAAGGGTGTGCACATTAACGGACATTTTTCAAACTGGTTTAATAATTTTTTAAAAATCTACCGTTTCAAAGTGAAAAACGACAATCAATTTCAATTGCTTATTTATCAAGCTATTTTAA